>JAOWBW010000063.1:1098068-1300103 GCA_026119855.1 Campanula takesimana
TTCCAAGTTGCCGTTAAGTGTGGCTGACTTGGAAATATGACGTCACATTTTGCTTATGTAAAATATCCAATGGGGTTCCAGGTGCAATTTTGAACACGACGTCCAAGAAGCTCTCTCGTTCTCAAGATCATCGATTGCGGCTTCTCTTTCGCTAACGCTTCGCTTTCCGCTTACACTCGAGATTGTGCTGTTCGGCGATGAAACTCCGGCTTCTTCCTCAGCGTCGGCCGCCATTGCCGGCATCTGGTTCACGTCGATTCCTTTCAGAAACGACCGAGTCTCACTCTGAACATATCCAGATTCCGATCTGCATGTACGGAACACCAAATTGATCAAATCTCCATTATAAGCTAAAAATTTCCGATAAATTGAAGTATGATTGATCAATAAATGTATAGATCTGTTAAAAATGGAAAGGAAAACTGAAATTGATTTCACTTTGTAGATTGATGAACTTTTTTTTTCCATGAATTTACAGATCCAGAAAGAGGAATTTAAAGTACCTGAAGAAGAAGGGAAGGAGGAGTGATCAGAAGACGACCAAGGGGATTTATGGAAGAGATTGAAAGGTGAAGGAGATGAATTAGGCATGAGATTCAACTGCAATGGCTGATGAATCCCATCCCACCACTAATTTGGTTGTTTTGCTGCTGATCAGTTGGGAAATTCAAGCTCAAGCTCACCCTAATTCCTGATTCTCAACCATTTGCTGCTGATCAGGGGCAATAATCAAACAAATCATCAGATCTGAGAAGGTGGGTGAAGAAATGCTGGAGGTGGTCGACGTTGAAGCTGGAGGAGGGATACGGGAGGGACTGAGCCGCTGAGGTAAGGAGGTGGGGGATTTTCTATTTTGACCCCTTAGTTTTATATTATGTAATTTTACCCTTCAAATATCCACATCAACAGATATTTCCCACGAGTGATTCCATGTAAGCAAAAAATCCACATCACTATGCCACATCAGCAAGTTTAACGGCAACATGGACGGCATACAGACGGAAGGACTCTTAAGTAAAAAAAACCGTAGTTTGAGGATTTTTAAGTAAAAAAAAATGGTTTGGTGACCAAAAAGTAAAACATAGATAAGTTCAGGGATGAAAAAGATACTTTTCTCGGAAAACAATCAAAGCATATAAAGCAAAGGTTATATATTGACTCTCCTTGTCTCTCTCGTAAGTTTCTAGAAAAAAAAAGAAAGAAAAATGTTGGAATTTCTCTCCCTTTGTGTGTTTTAGATTTCATTGTAATCCTTTGTTAATAAACAACAAGAGAAACAACCAAACTGACAATATACTGTAAACTGGAAGGAAAGGAAACAACAATACTTTTTATCGACGTGAATAGGGTACGAAGAAAATGAGAGGGGTAAGATGTGTCGTTATGAAGAAAATGTAAAATCTGAAAGTGGATTGGAAACCCTAGTTTTATAATCAGGAGCAGTGTTCTAAAATACCTCCGTCTAGGCCGCCTAGGTGCTAGGCATTCATGAAACGCCTAGGTCCCATTTAGGATATTATAGTTATTTCTGAATTCTCGGCCCCACCTTGATCCCGCCTAGGCACTAGGCACCCCTGCGGTGCCTAGCGACCGCCTAGCGTTTTTTTAGAACCTTGATCAGGAGTTTATAAACTCCCTAAACATATCGCGGGTCGGTATAGACACCTCAATCTCGCACCCCCTGACAAACCTTGTTGACCGGTCTAAACCCTAAAATTGACCTAAAACCCTCGATTGGTTATGCGGGAGTGCCGTGAGCCTTATCGGTGCATCGAATTGATTAACGGACTTCAAATTCATGATCAGAGCGAAAAAAACAAGTAAACAGACATGTACTTCAATTTTTGAGCTGCGGGACCCGCACCCCTAGAACTACTCGTTATCGTCCATTTTGTGCACTTAAAATATATTATTGTTATCCCTTGCTTATAAATATGTTTCAGATAGACGTACGTGACCACGCGATTATTTCAAGCAACTTTCATCATGTTGGGACGACGCGGACAACCGGGACACCGGATGTGCGCGCAACTCGGGCAAAACTTGGACTGTTGCGGAACCAATACTGGGAGCAAATATTGCAGTCATTCACGTCTAAAGAATTCAAGCATGGAGTTATTGAAGGCCAACCAAAATCAAACAAGTGGTTGGAGTTGGTTGCCAATTTAATAAAGGTTCGACCAATCGGAGCGCGGCAAATGGTGGATCAGATTTTCCCAGCAGCCAGGACCACAACCGTATGACACTATTAGGGGAGTTCTCCCCCAACAGATCTGTACGGCTTACATAGGCAGATCAGATCAGTAATGTTCTCCTTTTGCAACTTGGCCATTCAACGCAATTTCAATCCACTTCCAGCCATATCTACCCGGGTTGTTGGCTTCTAAATGACCCCCTAGGCCTAAGGGAGGGTACCTAAGGTGATTGATCACCTCCCCCATCCGTATTACACCCCCACTTCATCCATTATACACACACAATTCACACACCAAACCATCCTACACACACTACATTCATCTTCTCTCTACAACCAGAAAGGGATTATCCCAAACCCCAAAATTCAGTCCATATACCACCACAACACCACCATATCACTACCATAATCTCATCCTAAACACTCATACAAAGAAAGCAAACAAACTCACTTAAACTCTCATTCAATCACAACGCAAACACCTTAAGAAAACACCAAAAAAGTCTTCCCTTGTAAGCAAAGAAAGCACAACCTAGGTAATCTTCTCATCTTGTAACCTCTATAAATGTAAGATGTAGTGGATTATGTAATTTGTTAAGAGGTCTAGCCACTTTGTTAGGCTAGACCTCCATTTGATATCCAAAAGATGTAATGTTGATGACTCTTGATTCTCTCTTGTTCAAATGATTATATACCATGTTCTTTGAGTTCTTAGCATGTTAATTTACTGGATTTGTGTATATATATCACCCATGTGTGAATATCAAGTATATATGTGTTGGTGATTGGGAGTTTTTCAAATAATAAGCATGATTTCCCTCAAAATCCAATCTGTCCATGTCTTCCTTTATCTCCATGTGAAAACTCATTAGACCTTGAATAAATGCTTCAGTGGCTGTTGTTTTGTGTTTTTAACATGTATATCTATGCACACACAAAGTTTCATGCCCACATACCTTCATTTAGATGAGTTTTGATGAGTGTTTTCATGGTATTCATGACATTCTAGCAGATCTGCAGTTTAGACCATTCTGCCTTGTTACTCTTCTTATTCATGGTAAACTTGGTTTTTGGTCTTAGACCACAAAAGAGATTTTGTTCTAGACAAACATAAGAAAATGAGAATGCAAAGAACATATTTTTCCCATGATCAGAGACTGTTCCTTTATTTATTGTTTAGACTCTTGATTTGCAAATCTGTGCATGGTCATCTCTGACATGCAAATGGCAGAGGTGTTTTGTGTGATTTATACTTTCTTTATGCCTTTAAACTTTCCATATTTAAACTTCAATATGTTAGTAACAACTTTCATGTTTAGTGTTTTCCATGATTCCTCCATTTTCATGATGCAAAAAGTGGATCTTTTATGAGTATATGCATATTTGTCAGATCTGGCTGTTGTGAATGTCATATTGTATGCCTCATTTGGACACCATAAAATGCTTCTAAAATCAGAGTAAAAATCATGGTTGATGCTTGATGTATTAGAAAGTTTTCATAACCTTTACTTTCCAGATTGAGTAAGTATAAGAGCAGGTACAAGAAAGAGAGATGGACAACAGTCTCTAAAATGTCTTGGGACGGATTTTTGGACATTCATTTGATATGGGATTTGTCTCCCATTTATTCACTATTGTACATAATAATCCCCCATCTCTTTTGTGCTTTCCTTTACTTGATATAAATGCTCAAAACTATTTTCAAAACCAAGTGAGAGTCCACCCAAACCAACTCTCATTTGTGAGTTTAAGCAAACATACCTAGAATAGGAAGACTCATTTGTATATAAAACCACCATTTTTGTTAAGGCATAAATATAAGGCAAAAAATTAATTTAAGAGGCATGCATTAGGGATGGCCAAACCGGACCGGAACAGAACTGGGAAACCGGAGAAGCCCGGAACAGGAGCAAACCGGCGAATAAACTGGAACCGGAGTAACCGGAACCGCCAGTCATCCGAGCCGGTTAAGGTTCACAAAAATGGCGAACCGGAACGAAAATCCCTTGTTTTTCAATAATTTTTAACTTGTTTATTCATTATTGACCGGAACCGGACTGGAACCGGAACCGTACCGGAACCAGAACCGTACCGGAACCCTATTGTGGTAACCGGAACCGGTGTAACCAAGGGCCGGTTAAGGTTCATATAAATGGAGAACCGGAACCACCGTTTCCAAACCGGAACCGGAGTTGGCCATCCCTAGCATGCATGCTAGAGACTATCACGGGCGAGGAAAGTGTCTAACCTCTTCTCTTCTTGTACCTTAGCCCCCGAACCCACTTTCTCAAATAAAAGATTTTGTCTTCATTTTTCCTAAAATAAAGTGAGGTGGCGACTTTTGAAATGTTTAAAACTTCGAGAGGAAACCATTGTGTGAAACCGAGCGCATTTCCAAAAGCGCATTGGCACGAGGCATCACTCAAATCGCCCTCACGAGCGTTCATTTCAGGGCGGCTTCGAGCGTGGGCTCTCACAGTCGGGTCACATACCAAAAAGGTGAAACGCAAACCCGCCTTGAACCAGCACGTTTGCAATGATGATCTCGTAATTGGAAATCAGTCTAATTGTATCTTAACATTGTCATTTTGTTGTAATCCAAATGCAAAACTGATGGAATGTTAGCTTTCTAACAAATTCAATGTCATGTGACTTGCGCATGACATTTTAAAAGACATTTTTGTAATTTCTAAAGGGCATGGTCACTACCATCCTCAACCACGATTAATTCATATCTAGAAGACTCTGGCAACTCAGTCTTTCCCACCGTGTCCCATGCTTCTTATCCTTCAACCCATGTGACAAAACCACATCTGTATTTGCGTGTCAGTCAACCCCGATTTCTCTGACAGCTACAACCTAGCCGCCTTTTTTGGATAAACCTCCACTACAAAAATTAATCAAACCTCAAAATCACAACCAATTACACAAACACATAACCTAAAGACAATGAAATCAATAAAAATTGAAGCCTAACACTAAATAAGAAAAATAAATAAATAAATAAAAGTCACTTTTATATGTCCATTCCAAAGTTTCCAACTGAAAGGGAGTATTCATCTCGCGTTTAGGATTTTTTTGATCCATCCGTTTAAGGACCGTTGAACCCACCTCCATTGAGAACTAACAACAATAACATCGCAATCGAGTAAACAACCAAAGCGACCTGCGTACTATACAAATACCATCAATATAACCACCGTACTATATAAACTACCAATTTAACCTACGTACTATCCATAAATCAACCAAATCAACCTAAATTGCTAACAAATGTTAATGGGCGTTAACAATTGTTTGTAACATAACGGATTACAATCAAAGCTTTTAAATCTATTACTCGTAATATAAAATGAAAAATGAAAAATTTACAAATACCCCCTGGTTAATAACCCTTATAACCCCCAAAGTTTCGATCTTCATACGAAAACCTTCTTTCTACTTCTCCACCCCACACCTTCGTCCCCACCCCAAGCGCCGCTCCTACCCTTCCGGCGACCCCCATCTAACAACACCATTCCCCTTCCAGCTGTCCCAAACCCTCTCCCAACTAGATATCTACAACCATTCCCCATCCTCTTTTCCTTTAGATAACCTGGTGCTACCATAACCACCCACCCACTCCGCCTAGACGCCTTTTTCATAACCCAAAATCCATACAGCATTCACCAATCTGCCCATCAACAATGAAAATCAAAACAATATTCAACAAAATACTCTTTCACAAAATCACAAATCAATTAACAGAATTTCAAAATCACAAATCTATTAAAAGAATTTCGTTTAATTGGGTTTCACAAAATCACCAAAACATATAATCAGTATCAGACGAAGAATTAGAGAGAGAAAGCTTAAAAGAATTTGCGGTTTCTACAGTTCCTGTTGTGAAATTCAATAATTTGATTCATGGTACTAACCCTGAGTTACCTTGAATATTGAAACCCAACCCAATTGCTAAACAAAATTCAGTAACACAACTGCTAAACAAAATTCAGTAGTGGGGATTCCTTTGAAATTTGAATGAATAAAATGTTGGGGGAAAGCCTGGAATCAGATGGATGGTGGTGGTTGGTGGCCGGAGAGACGAGGCTTGACCGGCGACGATGAAGCTTGATGGGCGACAACGACAGTTGATCGGCGGCGACGAATCTCGACCGGTGATGACGAGGGGTAAAGACAACAGCGGCAGCGTGGGTGTGTAATTGTTGCATCACGAAGTGGTTGAAGAAAGGGGGAGGGGAGGGAATGGTTTTAGATCTAGACGGAAGAGGGTTTGAGCTGGGAATGGTGTTTCAGAGGAGGGCGGTCGGCCAGTGGGTAGGAGCGGCGCTGGGTGGGGGCATGGCTGTTAGGTGGAGAAAAAAAAGCAGAAAAAGGGATTTGGTTTGGTTTTGCTGGGAATAAGATTTAAGACTTTTTTCTTTTTTTAAACGTTTATATGGTATTAACTGGGGGTTTATTTGTAAATTATTTATTTGCATTTTTCCCCTTTGTAATATGATTAATATCTTTCAAAAGTTTGATTGCTATATTCGTTAAATTACTGACATTTGTTAACGCCTATTAATATCTATTAACAATGTAGGTTGATTTGGTTAATTTATGGATAATACGCATGTTAGTTTGGTAGTTTAGATAGTACGGAGGTCAAATTGGTGTTATTCACATAGTACGCGGGTCTTTTTGGTTGTTTACTCCATCGCAATCTATGGTTACTAGAAAAGAAAAGAGTAAACGACCAAAATGACCCGCGTACTATATGAATTCAACCAATTTGACCTGCGTACTATTAAAACTACCAAATTGACCTACGTACTATGCATAAATCAACTAAATCAACCTAAATTGTTAGTATACATTAATGGATGTTAACGAATGTTAAAAACTTAACGTATATACAACCAAAATTTTCAAAATTGACCCAATACACATTAAAATAAACCAAAATTATTTACACCACCCTCCTTAATCTGAAGTATTTAGAGAAAAAAAAGGAAAAAGAAAACCATCTTATTATTTTTTTTTTATTTTTTTTTGTCAGGAATGATGTGAATGAATAGCTCTGGTTGAGAATCAAGTCTGCTCTTGTCAGTCAAGCTCTCGAAACGAATTTTGTCCAACGCATCGGATGCGTTGCTAACAAGTTCACGGAGAAAGATCTCCTTGTTGCTGTAGAAAGTGTTGATGATGAGACTCAACAGCTGGTTGATCTCAGCTTGGAAAGAAAATGTCTCGGCGTCCGCCATTACTACTGCTTGCTGAATACACAAAAACCCAGGAAACTAGAATCCAAAATTTCGTACAGATTTGAAAAAAAAATGTTCAGATTCAAACCTTTCAAACACACAAAAACAATTCCAGAGAAAAGGTAAGTTGCAGATCTGCAAAACCAAATGCAAATACCAAAAAAGTTGCACAGATTTTGCTTGAAAAAGTGGAGGAAACTAAGAAGGGCGACTTGGGGAGGTAAAGGCACTAATGGTGAGCTCAATACAGCAAGTCCGGGCTTCAATTCACTCATTGTCCTCCGTCATAACCAAACCTTCATCAAACCCTTCAAACTCAATTTCAAAACCTTCACCATCAAACCTCAAATTCGCACTCATAGCTATCTTTATAGAAATCTTCCTCTCAAGGCATCAGCTGAACTGGGGGGATTGGATCTGGAGGATTAAGTTCTACCGACAGCCGGAAATTAAAGAACGAGTATAGACAGACGGGCATGAATTTGGATCCGGAGGACCTGAGTTGAGGAGATGAAAGATCAAATTCGAGTAAGGAAATGAGAGAGGGGTGAGAGACGGCATAGGGCGAGGGAAGAGTGGGGAAAGGGGGAGGAGGAGGAGGAGGGAGACGCCATGGATGGCGTTTACGGTGGAAGGGGATGGGGAAGGTATGAACGCAGAGGAAGTATGAATGCGCGGAGGAATGGGAGGCGACAGACCATATTTAGGATTAGATTTTTTCAATTTTCATTTTAAACCCTAGGGTTTATTTGTAAATTATTTTGGAAATATCCGTTAAATTTCTAACATCCACTAACATCCATTGATATGTACTAACGATTTAGGTTGATTTGGTTGATTTATGCATAGTACACAGGTTGGTTTGGTAGTTTAAATAGTACGCGGGTCAAATTGGTTGAATTCATATAGTACGCGGGTCATTTTGGTTGTTTACTCGAAAAGAAAAACAGACATAGAATTTCATTTTCTTTCTCTCTCTCTCTCTCTAAACGTGAGATTTATGGTAAAATTATCTTAAAAAGGATTGTTGTCATTGATGAAAAAAAAGAGGAGACTCACGTCGTTTCAATTATACAACCACATGATTGCCATACATGATTGGCATGTGCCCTTGAGAAATTACCAAAAGATCCATTAAAATGTCATGTGCAATCACATAATATTGGATTTGTTAGAAAACAAACATCTCGTCAGTTTTGTTATTGAATTGCATCAATATGACGAAGTTAGGATATAACTTGATGGATTTGCTCTTACAAAACCCACATTGCAAACGTGAATAAGAGTCAGAAATCAAATTGTAATTTTCTTATAATTTTAGAAAGGTATAAAAATACTTAGAATATACTCCATATGACTTGTACTCCTAACAACTCATTATAGGATGTAATACAAACTAAATCATCACTATAGTTAGAAAAGTGAATTGTTTTCCAAAAAAAAATAAAATGAATACCGTATTTGATTAGCACTTTATTTGTCGAGTCGTTCTTGCGTAGAACGCGTTCTACACTAGCTTAGTGTAGAACGTGTTTTCCTCAAAGAAGGGTTCTTGGGCAGGCACTTTCTGATAATGTAGGAGGCACTTTTCAATATTTTTACAGCAGGCATTTTTTTGGGACTTTCACGGCAGACACTTTTTTACCTTAGAGAAGACACTTTTTTTGGCAGTTGAAAAAAAAAAAAAAACCCAGCAGGCATGTTTTCTCAAGCAGGCACTTTTTTTACCTTAGAGAAGGCACTTTTTTTGGCACTTGAAAAAAAAAAACCCAGCAGGGATGTTTTAAAACTCAAGCAGTCACTTTTTTACCTTAGAAAGGCACTTTTTTTGGCACTTGAAAAAAAAAAAACATGTTTTAAAACTCAAGCAGACACTTTTTTACCTTAGAGAAGGCACTTTTTTTGGCACTTGAAAAAAACAAAAAACCCAGCAAGCATGTCAAAACATGTGCCTTCTCTAGCGTTAAAATTTGCCTGCTGTAATATTGAAAAATGCCTCCTACAGTTTCGAAAAGTGCCTGGTGAGTTTTCATGAGTTCCAGTTATTTACATCAATGCCACCGGTTTTTTGCGCAAGCTAATATTTACAAGTTTGCCACCGGCTTAAAAACACGTTTTACACTAAGTTAGTGTAAAACAGGTTTTTCCCAAGATTTTGTGTTATTTGTCATATTTTACTTACTTTTAATTTGTGGATACGACAATAGAATGTTATTATGTATTATAAATACATTAATACACATACACATGAATACTTGAAAAAAATGTTACGCATACAAAAATCAAAATAAAAAATACTCAAGTCGAAATACATAAATTGTTATACCCATGCATAGTACATACATAATTTTAAATAATTTTACTTTTTTAAAATTTTTAAAATATTACAATTAATATTTTGTAACTTAATTAAATAAAATTATAATTTCTTTAGGATGATTAAATAATTTTGAACAATAAACTAAAAAAGTTAACGAAATATTTATAATAAAAATAATAAATTTTTAATAAGTATTCACTTTGATCCAAAATAGCTGTCGCTTTAACAATTTTCACAAGTTTTAAGAAAAATAAATATTATTAGAGTTTGATGAACAAAGTCCAATTATATTCTTACTAATTGTCACTATCATTTACATTACTTCTCATAATAAAACAATAAATAAATTGGAACAATTTTAAATGTAAGAAAAAAGTTTGAATACTTAATGACAATTATTTTGGACCAAAAATTTGGTCGAAAAGCGACGGATATGTTGATCGGTTTTATGAAGATAATTATTTGTCTTCTTTTAATTCAGGTCAAAGTGCAATAAAGTTGGCCATGTGTCTAATTTCAAGTGGGGCGGAGGGCATATATATATACTCTCTCTCTCTCTCAAATTCATATATTTTTTTTTACTAAAGTTCGGTGAGAATATAATAAACATAGTAATTTTTTTTTTAAATAAATTCTTTTAATTCTTTTTAATATTTTATTGTGACCAAATATCTATTAAAATGTAATTAACATATTTTAAGCATAACATTATTATCCCACCAAAACAATTAGTTTTGACAAAGTTTGGGTAAAAACCAATTATTTTAGATTGGAGGGAGTATTTCGCATTTGTCATTTACATCATCTACGAGTCTTATTTCGTACTCAAATTAATTTCATACCCTGATAATTTCTTAAAGAACTGTTATTTATACATACTTAAATTAATTTAACACGTATCATAACTGTAAGAGTATTTTTGAAAACACTTATTTCAACAAAATTATCTGGACTCTAAGGATATTGATCCTCATTTTCACACCAATCGTACTAAGCTTCGTTGCTCAGTCTTTTCTCTCCTTTCTGAATCACTTTCTTCTCATTATAATATTCTTAAATAAAATATTTTTATAACCAATGTATCCAATATTTTTATTAAATGATCATATTAGGAATAAAAGTTTTTAAAGAATTTATGCATTGTTGTTGTATCAATATTAATAATACTTTCAATAACAATTTTAAAATTTAGGAAAAATTGCAAAAAAAAAAAAAAAACACACCCAACTATTCACTTTCTGTGGATTTGATCACCCAACTCATTATTTTTGTAACCAACACATCCAACTCTTTTATTTTTGCGCCCGTGATCACTTCTACTAACCCCGTCACTTTTTCTCCGTTAAATGGCCATGTGCCATTGCACATGACCATTTTTCAAGGGTATTTTCGGCAAATCACGTCCCTGGATCTATCTTCTTCTTCCTTTCAAAACATGGACTAAGTCAGATTTCCCACTTTGCTTCATGGCCAATGATTATAGAGTCTCCTTTCTTTAAAACCCAATTACCCAACTGAAAATTCCATGAACAACAACCAACAACAAAACTCGTTCGAATTACAGCTTCACATACGACATACCCAATTACCCAATTGAAACCCAGTTACCCCCTTCGTTCATGGCCAATTAAAAATCTACATTTCTTTTTATTTCAATCAATTTCTTTTAGTTTACACCACTGCATCTGTAACAGGCTCAACTTCAAGAACACAAATAAAATCAACAAAGATAGATTTGAGGGAGCAAATGAACTAGCTCACTCAAATCATAGATCAATTCACGAAATCACAAACAAGAGCAGAGACTATTTTTTGGGACGATTTTCTGATTTACTGGAAAACGAAATTACAAAGCAGAAATGAAATTACAACTATAGCTAAACTATGATAAAACTAGGCAATAAAAAAAATTCTTCAATCATCGACATTTTCTTGAGGAAGATGACTTCTCTTTATATAGGCTCATAGCACGTGCTCCATGTGCAAGCTCACATGGCCCATGTGATTCTGTTGTAACGGAATCACGTGTCAAGTGCCAGCTCAGATTCACGTGTAAAATACCACTGCTCCTATTTACTAGCTCATGTGCCCCTTCCATTAGATCATGCGCCTAGAACACTACAAAAATACCAAACACCTACCACTATTTGTTATTGCTTTGTTAACAAATACTCCAACTCTTAACTACTACTACCATGCATCTATTCTCTTTAATTTTTCTACAAGTCATGCGCCTCTACTCACTCCCTGCGCCTCCTTCACTCATGCGTCGTCCCACTTCAAATTTTGCTCTTGCGCCTCATTTCCTTCTTGGATGAGTCATGCGCCTTTTTCTCTTCATATGCGCCTCTTTGGCTCAATTGTGCGCCTGTGACAGCATCACATTCAAATTTTGACATGAAAATCAGCTTGGTTAAAATTGCTCCACCATCGACGCATCAAAACTGGCAACCAAATTATGATTTCAACAAAATCATAATTTATTAAAGATGCAAACCATGAAACTTAGAAAATGTTAGAAAACTCCATATTGAATACGGAATCATAAAAACCTAAACCTCTCTTGAGCTGATTATCACTAAAGAAAAGCAATTGACAGTCCAAGTGAAACCTTCTCAAATTTACTACGAATTTACCAAACCCGAATCTCATTCAAATTCGTTGTTTACTGGTTTCGCTTGGGAATCTTGTATGTTTGAGAGAGCGGTGAAGAATGGTGAAAGAGTAGAGCATAAATAGATTTTGCTCGAGGCCTGATTTGCGGCTGACTTTCCGACCAATAGAGAGACAAGAGACGGAGGGAGGGGTAGAGGCAAATTTGCAGACGGTGGTTTGAAGGGTTGGGCAGAAGTGGATTTGATTAACTATGACGGTCGGGGGACCGATCAGATTCTAGGGTTTAATTTTTGTTTTTACCCTTTTAATTTGAACCCAACCGTTTCAACTTTTTACTCTTTATACCAGATTGACGAAAATACCCTTGAAAAATGGTCATGTGCAATGGCACATGGCCATTTAACGGAAAAAAATTGACGGGGTTAGTGAAAATGATCATAGGTGCAAAAATAAAAGAGTTGGATGTGTTAGTTGTAATAAAAATGAGTTCGGTGATCAAATCCACAAAAGTGAATAGTTGAGTGATTTTTTTTGCAATTTTTCCTAAAATTTAATTAGGATGATTATCTTTCTTTAAAATTTTGGTCAAAGTGCAAAGAAGTTGACTATATGTTTTATTTCAAACGCGACGGAGGGAGAATATAATTTAAATTTTATGGGGCTAAGAATTATACATATATAAACTTTATTTAGGGATTATACATTTTCTTTTATACATGTACAGATTTGTGAATCAGAATATGAAATCGGATAAATTATTATTTTTAAGCAAAAGTGCATGTAAAATCACTCAACTCTTTACTTTTTGTGGATTTGATCACAAAATTCATTTTTTTTTTCATTCATAGTCACTATCACTAACTCCGTCAATGGTCATGTGTATTGCATGTGACCAAATTTGAAAGGGTATTTTAAGTAGTTCAATCTCCCTTGAGAAAATTTTGTGATGTGACATTTTAAGGGTAAAAAATATATATGTAAAATATGAAGGAGTTAAATGATTATTTTTTAAACTAACAAAATATATAAAAAGGTAAAAACCGTAATTTATGTCAGCCGCCACTTCTTCAATCCTAAACCATTTTATTTTTGTTTATATTTATTCCCTCTTTCCCCTTCCTTTCCGACTACTTACTCCACCGTTTCCACCGTCACCGGCCACCTTCCCCAATCTCCGGTTAACCCCCTCTCTTATTCCTTTTCTATTTGGCGATAGCTGTCACTCGCTCCTTATATCTGGCTCTCTATCTACTTATCTCACTATTAGCAGGGCCGGTCCTGTAAAATTTGGGGCCCTAGGCGAACTATTTAATTGAGGCCCTTAAATTTACTCACGTGCAATAAATGCGGTGCATTTTGAATTTCTACCACTCTTCGACTTTTTGTCTTTGTCGTTCTTGCTAATAGAGGTGTTTATTTTAATAAGTTTTAAAATTCTTAATAGATAGACGATAAATTGAATCGCAGACTAACAACGAGGTTTGAAGAATTATATTAATAAAATTGTTAAGTTTTAGACTCAAACAAATGAGTTTTGTATTTGATTTAGTAGAGATCATCGCAAAAAAAATGAAGAAGATATAATTTGATAAATTTCAAATAATTTAAAGAAATATTTCACCATAGTTTAATGAATGGAAATAATTAGAAAAATATTATAATAGTGTTAAAATAATGATTTCAATTAATTTATTAGAAAATATTACAAAAAAGAAAGCATGTCTTCTTAAATAAACTTGAAAAAGTGAGAGAAGGAAAAAAATAAGAAAAATAAGAGTAAGGCAAATTAATTAAGGTAAGGGAAGAAAGTCCACATCAGGGAGAGAGAGAGGGGGGAAATAAAAGAAACTGTTTACTAATAGAAAAGGAAAAAAAAAAAGCAAAACAAAAGAATAAAAGAAGCTAAGCATGACTCGAACCCATGCCGGATATATACAAAGATTCCAGACAACCCGGCATTTCCACTGGGACAACAAGGACTGTTTGTTATGAAATAAAGCTCTTATATATATAAACGACTTACAAAAAATGTGGCCCTAAAACCGAGGAAAATTTTGGTGGCCCGAGGCGAAAGCCTCACCTTCCTCACCTCAGGGCCGGACTATTAGTATCTCTCTCACCAAATTCCAACCTCTGAACGTCTCTCTCGCTCTCCAGATCGGATCTCCAACCATTAATTCCCTTTTCCTCTCCATCAAAATCTCTATTTGTTTCCCTCTCTCTTGATTTTGTTTCCCTCTATTGCCATCGTCTTCTATTGCTTCCACATCCTCCCCACCTACCGTCTTCTCCCGCGTTATTTAGATTTAGAAACTCCCTACCCACTATCTTCTCCAGCGTTCCTTCATTTTTAGGTCTACTCATAAATCTGCAATTTATGTTGTTTGAATTAATTTGGGTGGTAAGGTTGTTAATGGAAGTGGTGGAGGTGATGTTTTTTGTTTCTGATTGTGAATACTCTGTTATTGTTGTTGTTAGGGGTAGTGAACACGCTGTGGCGGAGACGGTGTTTCCCTTAATAGAAGGATGACTTATATGGAAAATTATAATAAATTTCAATCACTAAAGTGCAGAAAAAAAACAGGTTAGGGTCCTATTTGGAAATGTTCAACCTTCAAGCGTTAATCTAAACTGAACTACCTAAAATAACCCCTAAATATTTGATCACTTGCATTGCAAAAGGCTATTTAATGACAAAAATTGACGAAGTTAGTGAAAGTGACCATAGACGCAAAAAAAAAATGAGTTGGATGTGTTGGTTGTAAGAAAAAATGAGTTGGATGTGCTAAGAAAAAATGAATTGGATGTGCTGGTTGCAAAATAAAATAAAATTGGTGATCAAATCTACAAAAGTAAACATCTGGGTGGACTTTTGTGCACTTTTTCTTTATTTTTAGGAAAAAATGCACCAAAAGTACCTGAACTATATGGGTTGTTTGGATTTAGTAACTTATCTCTTTGTTGACCCATGAAAAATACCTTAACTTTTTTTTTTGTGTGCAGCGGAGGTACCTATTGCTAACGCCGTCCAAATTTGGCCGTTATACACGCAAATGACAACTCACGTGACCTTTTTTAAAGGGTAAAATCGGAACTTAAATTGTGAGAGAATTTTCGCAAAAAACTAAGGGGTTGATTTTTATTTTTTTTATTTCACATAAACCCCTTCTCTACACCCAGATCTTGTAACACTCCCCTTCCCTCTAAAACTCAGATCTTTCACCGCCGCCATCATGGCAATGTCAGCAACTACCCCCACCGGCCTCCTCCTCAAAATCCCCACCAACCCCCTCTCCAGAACAGCCGCCACCACCGCCCACCTCACCCCCTCCCGCTTCCCAATCAAACTCAAACCCATCTCAATCACCTGCACCGCCACCACAACCCCACTCCAAGATCTCTCCGTCGCTGTTGCCGCCGCCTCCCAATCATCAGATCGCGTCTTCAATTTTGCCGCCGGACCCTCCACCCTCCCTGAATCTGTCCTCCGTAAAGCCGAATCAGATCTGAGTTTTAGAGGGATCGCGCCTTCAATTTCGTCTGCAAACCCGATGACCCGGTTGATTACATTGTTACCGGATCTTGGGGAGATAAGGCGTTCAAGGAAGCCACCAAGTACTGCAAACCTACTTTTTATTTCAATTTTGGCATTCTTAGGTCAGATCTATTTTGATTTTTTTTTTTGGTGGTGATGGTAGTTCCTACTGGTGGTGTTATTTTGATGGTGGCTGTGAATGGCGGTGGTGCTGGGTGCTGGGTGCTGGGTGCTGGGTGCTGGGTGCTGGGAGCTGGTGTGGTGGTGAACTGGTGCTGATGGTGGCTGCCGTTCCTGGACATGATCGGTGGTGGGTGGCGGTTTGGCTAGGACTGGGAAAGAGAAAGTGAAGGGGAAGGGAAGGGAAGGGGAAGGGGAAGGGGAAGGGGAAGGGGAAGGGAAGGGGAAGAGGAATGAGAAGGGGGTTAATTGAAACTAGAAAAAATACTTTTAACCCCTTTATTTTGTGAAATGATATCACACTATCCTTATCGTGTTTTGACATTTTTTCCCTTAAGAAAGACGTCATGTGCGTGGCACATGATAACTTAACGACCAAATTTGGACGGCGTTAGCAATAGGTACCTCCGCTGCACAAAAAAAAAGTTAAGGTGTTTTTCATGGGTAAAAAAAAAGAGATAAGCTCTGTCGGGAGTTCACAATGTTTTTCATTTGTCCATGTTACGAAAGTATGTACCTGACCCAAGCCATGTCATTGAGTTTGAATGGTTACGTTTTCGACCGGATCTGAGTTATAATGAAGAACCGATTCAGATTATGGATAAGAAGGACCAAGTGTTGAGAAAACGCGTCATACCCTACGTGAAAGTTCAATGGAGTAACCATTCGATTCGAGAAGCTACGTGGGAGCTGGAAAGCGAGATGCGGGAGAAATACCCCAAATTGTTCATCGAATGAGGTATGTCAAGTTTAGAGGACTAAGGGGGTAAGTATGTAATAACCCGAAAAATAAAATTTAATGATAATGATAAAATTTCTATTTTTAATGAAATTAGTAAATTAATCAAATTAGGAATCAGTGGACTTTCATGCTAATTGGGCCTGTTGGGCCGTTTGGACTTAAAACTCTCTAAGGCTTACATAAGATTTGGAGTTGGCTTTGGTTAATGAGTGGGCTGATTTGGATTTCTAAGTATAACATCTTTTAGGGTTTTATTTGAGGCTATTGTGAGGAAATAAAAAAAATAAAATAAAGTTACTACAGTAGTTACGGGAGAATACGAATGGGTTGCAACAGAAGGTAGGAGAAACGATTTGTGTCGCCATCCTTAATGTCGGACGCTAGGAGTCGCTGTAAGAGTAGTATAAAAGGAGGCGATGGTTGTTGCTTTTGGTGTGCACTTCTTGGAGAGA
Source organism: Campanula takesimana (assembly GCA_026119855.1). Lineage (NCBI taxonomy): Eukaryota > Viridiplantae > Streptophyta > Magnoliopsida > Asterales > Campanulaceae > Campanula > Campanula takesimana. Next base: position 1,115,354 of record JAOWBW010000063.1, read on the forward strand.
AAGAGAGGGAATGAAGTGTAAATCTGGTACGAGGCAGAGCTGCTTTTCGAAGGTAGGAAGTAGCTGTTGCGACGTTGGGTTTCATCGTTAGGTAAGTCTACTTTCAATCTTTTATTTTATGGTATGAAGTTGTGCTTCAACTCAAAAGAGAGATTGCAGAATAAGATAACAACATTTGGAATTTGGGGTAAAATGAAATCAAAAAAAGACCATGTCAGTAGGTAGGTCGGTCGAGGGCAATTGTGTTGGTTGGGTTTATTAGGGAAGAAGCCTTGATATTACTCAAAGAAAATGTTCATTCCATATATAAGGGATATTGATTGTTAAGGTGATAAGTGATCAATAAAACAAAAAGAATAAAAAGTGATAGAAATCAAATGAATTGAAGTGTGCTCAGAGGGTACGTTCGGTCGGCCGAGCACATACAAGGCTCTCGTATAATGACTATTGGATTTTGACTATGGTGAAACAAAATTTTCATTTAACCCATGTTATATTAATAATTACAGTTTGGTCTAAATGTTTGTAGATTGCCACAATCAAACCATAATTAGAAATTTATACACTAGGAAGGGTCTTCAAGTTATGATGATCGCAAGCAACTCTAAGAGATTAAGAAATGACAATTAGTTATTTAGTTTCGTTAATAATATTAAATATATTTTTATTAGATTTTGGGAAGCTCAAGTGACGGGCACGTTTCTTCGTACTTCGAGAAGGCTCGCAGTTAAGGTAAGGGATTTACGTCTCCTAGTCCTATTGTATATCGTTATTTATTGACCCTCCGTTCCTAGAGTAATTATTGTTTTACCGTTATGGTTGGTATTTTTTTTTTGGAATTCACTCTAAGCGTTCCCGTCAGTTAAATTAAATCTGACTTTAAAATGACATTGAATTATTGGTCAATTAAAGAACCTCATTGATAAAAGAATGATCACTTAATGACACCCATTATTTGTGGGTTAATATTGATATACTATTGATACCTGGTCATGAGGGTTAATTCATGACATGCCTATGTGGCATTAACCATCGATATCGACACCACTGAAATTGTGGTTATATAGGTTATCCGGATATACCGAAACATTGATACATCGACTATTGTACCCCTTTGGGTTACTTTTTGATTATTGACATGACGATAAGAATATTAAGTGATCATAATTGATTTTACGCATTATTGAATATTGAATTGAGCCATGATCCCTTTCTTTGTATTGAGAAGAAAGTTATTGTTTGGATTGATTAATTAGTCTGTTTCATTGAAAATTGTTTATTGATACACTCTTTGAGGTCACCCCTTCTTAGAAACCGAAGGGGAGGCGTAGGACCTTACTGAGTATTTTTCGCTCACCCCTTCTTATATTATTTCCCCCCAGGTAAAGAGTAGAGGGAATGATTGAATCGCAAGGAAGGACAGTCCGCGGTTCAATCGAAGAGTTTTTAGTCAATTGCTTTGTTTTATGTTAGAGCTAGTGGGTTGTACTAGCCGTTGAAGTTTGAATTATAGTTATGCTTCGCACTATTTTGAAGGGTGGTTAGATATACTAGCCGTTACAAGTGAATGTTGGATTTGAATTTGTGTTTGACGTTTGGGATTTCCCAGTTTATGGATAATTATTATTATTAAAAAGTTTGGGTCATTACAGTTGGTATCAGAGCTATGGGATTAATGCTTCAAAGGGGTAGGAACTCTGATATTGAATAGGTTTGATTTGAGCGTTTTTAGGAAGACTAAGATTGCTTGAAGTCAAACTAGTTAATTATGGAAACTTACTATTTTAGGAAAGAACCTAAGATAAAAAAAATTCCTCGAGGGGTATGAGGGATATAAGTGAACACTTTGGGAGTGAAACTTGAAGGGTTACACTAGAATGTTATTCTTTTAAGTTGCTTATGCAATTGATGATTATGGTCATATACCTTGAGTTATATGGTATTGATAATAGTTATGTCTTGATTAAGGTTATGGACGGACTTAGAAGAAACATGAAGATGAACTTGAAGCATAGAACACTTAAGAAAAGAGTGATTTAGAGGTATGCACTCAAGATTCAGGAGCTAAATGAAAAATTAGAAGTTCAAGAGGCAATGAGTGAATCTTAAACTAGAGAAGTGGATGCAAGATAAGAAGGCATTTCTAGACACTCGCAAGGAATTGGGAGAAGTCAAGGAGACCATGAGTATAATTGGCTTATTGAAACGGCCAAGTGAAATTAGTTTTGGTCTAATGAAATGATCGAAACAAGAATAAAAGCGACATATTGAAACGGTCAAGTGTGAAAGTAATTGGCTTATTGAAACGGCCAAATGTGAATGAACGTAGGTCTAGTGAATCGACCTGCGATGAATAAGTAAAGTCTAGTGAAATGACTTCCCTAAGTAGAATTGGTCTATTGAAACGACCAGAGATCTAGTAAACCGATCTTTTGTAAAAGTTACGTCTTTTGGGGACGGCCTATTTATGTGAAAGTATTAAGCATAGTAGCAATACTTGTGTTGGCGTGAGTAATAGTGTTAAATGTGCGAGTTAACCTGGAACAAGTAAGAATGGTCTATTGAAACGACCAATGAAGTGATATTGGTCTATTGAAATGACCGATGAAAATAGTAATGGACTAATGAAACACCAATAAGTCTAGTAAAGTTGACTAATGAAGATAGTGATGGTCTATTGCAATGATCAGTGGTCTAGTGAATGACCTATAAATTGAATGTTAATCTGTGGAGACGATCTATAGTATTAGAGTGCATGAAAACGTCTCGTATTCATGATACTAATGATAGTATCATATTATCCGGCAAGTATTCGAAACGCCAGAATGGCTGGGTTTATGATGCTAACTCAAGGAAGTATGACGGTGGACGACTATGGTGCTAGATTCAACGAATTGCTAGAATTTTCCCCAACGTTCTTCGATGATAAAGCGCAAAAGGCTCTAAAGTTTTAAGCTAGTTTGAGTGATCAGATTAGATACAGAATCACTCCATTAATGCTACCAACCTATGATCAAGTGTTGGATAAGGGTTTTATTAGACCGAGTGTCTCACCATGGGGTGCACCGGTATTATCTGTGAAGAAGAAGGATGGGTCGATGAGGTTATGTATCGATTATCGTGAACTGAACTGTGTGACGGTAAGGAACCAATATCCGTTGCCGAGAATAGATGAATTGTTTAACCAAATTTGTGGAGCGTGTTACTTCTCGAAGATAGATTTAAGGTCTGGTTATCATCACCTGAGAGTGAAGAAAGACGATATAGCCAAGACTTCCTTTAGAACAAAGTATGGTCATTATGAGTTTGTAGTGATGCCGTTTGGATTGACTAACGCACCGACAACGTTTATGGAACTTATGAATAGAGTATTTCAAAAAGTTTCTGGATAAGTGTGTTTTTGTGTTCATTGATGACATCCTGGCCTACTCTAAAATGAATGAAGAACATGAGGAACATTTGAGGATAGTACTGCAGATTTTGAGGGAACAAAAGTTATATGCTAAGTTTAAGAAGTGCAAATTTTGGCTTGAAGAAGTAGCTTTCCTGGGTCATGTAGTGTCCAACCAAGGTATATCGGTGGACCCATCGAAAATTGAAGCAGTGGTGAATTGGGAAAGACCGACGACAGTGACTGAGTTTCGGAGTTTCTTGGGGTTAGCTGGTTATTACAAACGTTTTGTGGAAGGATTTTCCAAGATATCATTGCCATTGACAAAATTGATGCAAAAGGATGTTAACTTTGAATGGACAGAGGAATGCGAGGCAAATTTTCAAGAGTTGAAGAAGCGATTAGTATCTGCACCGATTCTTACCCTGCCATCGGGGGCAGAGGGTTTTGTGATTTATAGTGATGTTTCATTGAAAGGGTTAGGTTGTGTTTTAATGCAGAATGAGAAGGTGATCACTTATGCATCCCGTCAGTTGAAGAGTTATGAGAGAAACTACCCAACTCATGATTTAGAATTGGCCGCAATAGTTTCCGCTTTTAAGATTTGGAGACATTATCTGTATGGTGTACATTGTGAAATATATACAGACCATAAAATCCTAAAGTACATATTCACTCAGAAGGAGCTGAACATGCGACAGAGAAGATGATTGGAGTTATTGAAGGATTATGATTGTAACTTTTTGTATCACCCAGGAAAAGCCAATAAAGTGGCTGATGCCTTAAGTCGTAAGAATATGGGGAGCTTAGCAGCCATGCTAGCAACCGAAGGAGAGAGGATAGAGGACGCCGAACTTGAATGCTAGAAGTCAAGATTGACAGTGAGAGGGGTCGTTTGGCACATTTGAGCGTGCAACTAACGTTGTTAGAAAGAATTAAGGCGGCCCAAGTAGTTGATCCAGAGTTAGTTGAGATCCTAGATAAATTGAAGGATGGCGAGTCATCTGAATTTAAAGCTGGGAGTGACAAAATGTTGAGGTATCGATCAAGGATCTGTGTTCCAGATAATGAGAGTATTAAACGAGAAATCCTTGAAGAATCTCATTGTTCTCGATTCGCAGTGCACCCTGGTAGTATGAAAATGTACCAAAATGTGAAGGATACATATTGGTGGATCAATATGAAGAAAGATATAGCAAACTTTGTAGCTAAGTGTTTGGTGTGCCAACAGATAAAGTGCGAACATCAGAGGCTGGGTGGATTATTGCAGTTGTTACCGATTCCCGAATGGAAGTATGAACACATTGCCATGGATTTTGTGGTAGGACTACCAAAGGACCCTAAAGGGTCATAACACAAATTGGGTGATCGTTGATAGGTTGACCAAGTCTTCTCACTTTTTAGCTTTCAAAATTACTGATTCCATGGAAAAGTTAGCCAAAATATACGTTGATAAGATAGTTAGACTTCATGGAGTGCCAGTATCGATTGTGTCTGATAGAGATGCTAGATTCACATCAAAATTTTGGGGAAGTTTACAGTGAGCATTGGGGACTCATTTGAATATGAGTACCGCATCTCACCTGCAAACAGATGGACAGTCAGAGCGGACTATCCAAACACTTGAGGATATGCTTAGGGCGTGCTCATTGGATTGGCAAGGTTCTTGGGATGAACATCTAACTTTGGTAGAATTCGCTTACAACAATAGCTTTCACTCTTGTATTGGCATGGCGCCGTATGAAGCCTTGTATTATAGGAAATGTCGTTCGCCGAATTGTTGGGACGAAGTGGGCAAGAGAAAGTTATTGGGACCCGAATTGTTTCAAGTGACTACTGAAAATATATAATTGTTAAAGAAGGGATTATTGACAGCACAAAGTAGACAGAAATCATATACAGACAAACATCATCGTGAACTTAAGTTTGAGGTTGGAAACCATGTATTCTTCAAGATATCCCCTACGAAGAGCGTTATGAGATTCGGGATCAGAGGAAAGCTTAGTCCGAGGTATGTCGGACCCTTTAAGATTCTTGATCGAGTGGGAGAGGTGGCTTATAGACTGGCATTGCCGCCTGCTCTGTCAGGAGTTCACAATGTTTTTCATTTGTCCATGTTACGAAAGTATGTACCTGACCCAAGCCATGTCATTGAGTTTGAACGGTTACGTTTTCGAGCGGATCTGAGTTATGATGAAGAACCGATTCAGATTATGGATAAGAATTACCAAGTGTTGAGAAAATGCATCATACCCTACGTGAAAGTTCAATGGAGTAACCATTCGATTCGAGAAGCTACGTGGGAGCTGGAAAGCGAGATGCGGGAGAAATACCCCAAATTGTTCATCGAATGAGGTATGTCAAGTTTAGAGGACTAAAATTCTTTTAAGGGGGTAAGTATGTAATAACCCGAAAAATAAAATTTAATGATAATGATAAAATTTCTATTTTTAATGAAATTAGTAAATTAATCAAATTCGGAATCAGTGGACTTTCATGCTAATTGGGCCTGTTGAGCCGTTTGGACTTAAAATTCTCTAAGGCTTACATAAGATTTGGAGTTGGCTTTGGTTAATGAGTGGGCTGATTTGGATTTCTAAGTATAACATCTTTTAGGGTTTTATTTGAGGCTATTGTGAGGAAATAAAAAAAAAATAAAGTTACTACAGTAGTTACAGGAGAATACGAATGGGTTGCAACGGAAGGTAGGAGAAACGATTTGTGTCGCCATCCTTAATGTCGGATGCTAGGAGTCGCTGTAAGAGTAGTATAAAAGGAGGCGATGGTTGTTGCTTTTGGTGTGCACTTCTTGGAGAGAAAGAGAGGGAATGAAGTGTAAATCTGGTACGGGGCGGCACGGAGCTGCTTTTCGAAGGCAGGAAGTAGCTGTTGCGACGTTGGGTTTCATCGTTAGGTAAGTCTACTTTCAATCTTTTATTTTATGGTATGAAGTTGTGCTTCAACTCAAAAGAGAGATTGCAGAATAAGATAACAACATTTGGAATTTGGGGTAAAATGAAATCAAAGAAAGACCATGTCAGTAGGTAGGTCGGTCGAGGGCAATTGTGTTGGTTGGGTTTATTAGGGAAGAAGCCTTGATATTACTCAAAGAAAATGTTCATTCCATATATAAGGGATATTGATTGTTAAGGTGATAAGTGATCAATAAAACAAAAAGAATAAAAAGTGATAGAAATCAAATGAATTGAAGTGTGCTCAGAGGGTACGTTCGGTCGGCCGAAACATTGAATCGCAAGGAAGGACAGTCCGCGGTTCAATCGAAGAGTTTTTAGTCAATTGTTTTGTTTTATGTTAGAGCTAGTGGGTTGTACTAGCCGTTGAAGTTTGAATTATAGTTATGCTTCCGCACAATTTTGAAGGGTGGTTAGATATACTAGCCGTTACAAGTGAATGTTGGATTTGAATTTGTGTTTGACGTTTGGGATTTCCCAGTTTATGGATAATTATTATTATTGAAAAGTTTGGGTCATTACAGTTGTAAACACATGTATATATGTATGTACCATGAATGAAAACATATTAAGGCGTTTGATAATTTTCATGGCACCAGAGCTGGTTCCGTCCGCCTAAAAAATATCACCACGCAACCAAAACTCGCACAATGACGGGAACATCAGGTGAGAAGAAATTTCCTACGATAGATATAATGTCTCCGTACTACATTCATGCCTCCGACAACCCTTACCAAGTTTTCATTAGTGAGATTCTCCGCGACGGTTACTATGGAGATTGGGAGAATGAGATGAGTAATGCCTTGTTCGCAAAGAACAAATTCGGGTTCGTTGATGGCTCAATCACGAGGCCAGAAGAAGGATCATCAGATCTTCCATTATGGAAGCGCTGCAATGCCATGGTCAAAGGTTGGCTCAACAACGCCATGGACAAGGAGATAAGGAGCAGCGTGGAGTTTGCCGAAACAGCCAAAGAAATCTGGGACGATCTTGAAGAGCGCTTTGGGAAGGAAAGTGCACCACGGGCGTATGAACTCAAGAGAACCCTAACCCTCACAAGGCAAGACAATCTCTCTGTCTCGTCATATTACACAAAGTTGCGAGGAATCTGGGATGAGATCCAGTCAATATCACCATTGCCAAAATGCGAATACGGTAATTGTTCATGTGACATCTCCAAGAGACTACAAGATCTAAGTGAATGAGAGCGTCTCTATGAATTTTTGATGGGGCTAGACGAGTCATTTGGGACAATAAAAACCCAAATATTGGGCACGAAACCTGCGGTGAGTCTGGGAATCGCCTATCACTTGGTGGCACAGGACGAAGCGCAGAGACAGATTACCAATGCACGGAAGCCAGTTGTTGAGGCTGCTGCTCTTCAAACCACAGCACAGAGGCATGAAAACACCAACGACAGAAGAGGGCCTCGGCGTGAGAAGCCGAAGTGCAGCCATTGTGAAAAGATGGGACACACTAAAGAGCAGTGCTTCGAACTTGTGGGCTACCCGGCAGATTGGAAGCGACCACAGAAGTACAATGGCGAGAGGCGTCAAAGTCATCCTGGTGGACGGGGACCCAGGGCAGCCCAAGTATGAGAGGGTGGAACCACGGAGAACAAGACCTTGGAGCAAAGCCCAATTGCAGGCCTCAACAATGAACAATATACAAAATTTTTGGAGTTATTTGGCGGTGAGTAAACAACCACTAGTGCACCTATCAACCCTCCAAACGTTAACATGGCTGGTAAGGCAATTGTAGATGAATCGTGGATAATTGACTCCGGCGCTACGGAACATATAACATGCAATGCAGGAATACTTGAAAATGAACGTGTTTATAAGGAGGGAGTACCGGTCCAAATTCCCAATGGTGAACATATACCGGTGAAAGGCATTGGTAGCACACAGCTACCAAATGGATTCAAACTGGATCATATTTTAAATATTCCTGATTTTAAATGTAGTTTTCTCTCAGTTAGACGGATGACGAAAGACTTGAACTGTGTACTCACATTCTTTCCTGACTTTTGTGTTATTCAGGACTTACCTTCGAGGAACCTGATTGGAGTGGGTAGGCAACGGAATGGTCTGTATCAACTTGAGCCGGCAAGGAGGAGAGGTATGGCTCTGTCCGTCTACACAACTTCTCAAGTCTGGCATCAAAGATTGGGACATGCATCAAGTATTAAGAACATTCAATTTTTGAATTTTAGAAATAATTTTGAACCTTGTGACTCTTGTTTGAGAGCCAAACAAACTAGACTTCCTTTTTCATCAAGTTCTATTAAGACCACATCTTGTTTTGAATTATTACATTGTGATATTTGGGGTGGTTATAGAAAAGCCTCCTTTTCGGGAGCCCATTATTTTCTATCAATTGTCGATGACTATAGTAGAACACTTTGGGTTTATCTCATGAAAAACAAGTTCGATGTTGCTTACTACTTGCCCATGTTTTGTAATATGATTAAGACTCAGTTTCAAAAGGATGTGAAACGGATTAGAGCAGATAATGGGGATGAATTTCAATCCAATCACATGATGGATTATTATTTCCAACATGGAATCACACTAGAAACCTCCTGCACTGACACACCACAACAAAATGGGGTTGTTGAGCGTTAGCACAGACACATACTTGAGGTCGTTAGGGCTCTTAGATTTGAAGCAGGGCTACCTATTAATTTTTAGGGTGAGTGTGTCTTAACCGCTGCTTATATCATAAATAGATTACCCTCACCCGTTATTGCCAACAAGACCCCTTACGAGATCCTGTTGAAAAGGATACCTACCTACGAGAACCTACGTGTTTTTGGTTGCCTAGTGTATGCAAAGGATAATAAATAGGGAAAAGATAAATTTAGTGACAGGGGGAGACGTTGTGTTTTTGTAGGATACCCTCATTCCCAAAAGGGATACCGGGTATATGATCTTGAAAATGGAAAAATATACACAAGTCGTGATGTTAAATTTTTTGAAACACATTTTCCTTTCAAGAATAACATGGTGAAACAAAGAAGTGAAATTCTCAGTCAGAGGGAAATGGAATGGAGGTCAGACTTTGAGCAAGATTTTGTACAAACCCAATTTGTTGAAGACAGCCCACAAAGTGAGCCAAATGTAGAGGAGCCCAATTTGCAGTTAGGTGGGCCGAATGTGGAGGAACCTAATCCGCAGTCAGGTGAGCCACATGAGCCGTAAGACAACCATACTGAACTGGCCAGCAACACTGAACCAGAAGATGGGGTACGAAGAAGTAGCAGGCCACATCACAAACTGGCTCATCTCCAAGATTTTGAAGTTGATCTACCACAGTCCATAGACCATCCACTGCCCACTTCCAAATCAGGAACCTCAACGGTACATCCTTTATCTCACTTTGTCTCTTACGAAAGATTTTCTAATGCACATAAATGCTTCTTGACGGCCATCACATCACATGATGAGCCGAAGTACTTTCATCAGGCTATAACTCAGCAGGCTTGGTGCGAGGCAATGCAAAAGGAGATCCAAGCACTTGAAGCGAATGGTACATGGAGCCTAGAAAAATTACCTTCGGGCAAACACGCAATTGACTCAAAGTGGGTGTACAAAATAAAGTACAAACCCAACGGAGAAATAGAGTGGTATAAGGCACGCCTCGTTGCCAAAGGTTTTACACAAGTCGAAGGGATAGATTTCCATGAGACTTTTGCCCCGGTGGCTAAACTGGTCACGATACGAACGTTGCTTGCTGTTGTTGCAAAGAAAAAGTGGTCTCTTCATCAACTTGACGTCAACAACGCATTCCTACATGGTGACTTGACGGAAGAAGTTTACATGAAAATACCACAAGGCTTTGCACGGCAAGGAGAAACCCGTGTTTACAAGTTACATAAATCATTATACGGGCTGCGACAAGCATCACGAAATTGGTACAGAAAGTTCACAGAAGCTCTTCTCACATATGGCTTTAGACAATCCAAGGCAGACCATTCATTGTTCATATTCGAGAAAGACACATTCTATCTTGCAGCACTTATTTATGTAAACGACGTTATCCTAGCAGGCAATAGTGACAAAGAAATTGGGAAGGTTAAGAACTATATCAATGTCAAGTTTAGCATAAAGGACTTGGGGAAACTCAAATATTTCCTTGGCATAGAATTGGCACAGTCTCCAGAAGGATTGGTACTTAGCGAAAGAAAGTACACACTTGACATATTGGAAGAAACTGGGATGCAAGGGTGTCAACCATCAGGTTTGGCTCCGATGATGACAGTCCCGAAATTGATTCATGTTTGTATCGTAGACTAGTGGACAGAATACTCTACCTTACAGTCACAAGACCCGACATCACGTTTGCAGTAAACATGTTGAGTCAATTCCTTAGCAGGCCTCGGCAAGTTCATCTTGATGCTGCTTATTGTGTCCTTCGCTATTTGAAGTCGTCACATGGGCAAGGTATTTTATTTCCAGCGCAAAGGGGGGGGGGGTACACTCTTGAAGCATTTTGTGATGCCGATTGGGGCGGATGTGTTATGACTCGCTGCTCAAGTTTAGGTTATCTTCTCAAGGTTGGGAATGCACCAATATCTTGGTGCACCAAGAAGCAATCCGTAGTTGCGAGGTCTTCCGCGGAAGCAGAGTATAGGGCAATGGCAACAACCGTATGTAAGATCGTATGGCTACGCTGGTTTCTACGCGAACTATGTGCAACACAAGAATCACCGACTCCATTGTTTTGTGATAGTCAAGCTGCCCGACATTGCAAATAATCTAGTATTTCATGAGCGAACAAAACATGTCGAAATGGACTGTTATTTTGTCCGTGAGCGCGTTGAATGCAAAGATATACTACCATGTACTATATCCACCTCCATGCAAGTTGCTGACATTTTCACCAAGGCATTGGGGTCGAAACGATTTCATTTTCTCTTAGGAAAGTTGGGTGTTCGTAACCTCCACACTCCAACTTGAGGTGGAGTGTTAAGATCCACGATATTCTCAGTGTCTCTTAAGAATTCTATGTATCTGGGACTCTTGATATTTCTTAAGCTATTTAATTGACAGGTTACATGAATTAAGGGATAGGAATGATTCAGCATAATATGAAGGGTTGTAAACACATGTATATATGTATGTACCATAAATGAAAACAGATTAAGGCGTTTGATAATTTTCAAAAACTTCATATTTGTTAAATGGGTTTAATCGAGCCCTACTAATCACTTTTCCTAGAATCTGTTTTCCACCCATGTTGGATTGGGACAAGAATGATGCCGAAATTCAAATTGATAAAAGTTCCTTTAAGAAATCAACACAATTGAAGAATTATTAAAATTTGGAATCCCAAATAAGAAATTGAAGACCACTTGTAAGAAGAGTCTCTAATGAAAATACAATGCTGTGAAGATAGAAGAGATAACAAGAAAAAGCCAAGCGATGCTAATGATCAGAAGGAACGACGGCGGTGGGATGGTCAGAGACGGTCATGGCGACCTCAGTCAAAAAGCGGCGTGATAGATTCAAAAGAGAAAGAAGAATTTGCTTTTCCAAAGGGCATAAATGTCTAATGAAAATTTATCCCCATCAGGATAAGTATAATAATACTGGTAACCAATAAGATAGGTGTTTGGTAGGATTTAAGATTTTATATAAATAATACCCAATATCCGGATTAAGCTCCTTATACCCTTCTTATTAATCCCAATTAAAATGTGGTATTAAAATTTATCCAATTCAAAAGAGAAAGAAGAATTTGCTTTTCCAAAGGGCATAAATGTCTAATGAAAATTTATCCCCATCTCTATTGTACAAGTCTTATTAATATCCAATTCAAAAGAGAAAGAAGAATTTGCTTTTCCAAAGGGAATAAATGTCTAATGAAAATTTATCCCCATCTCTATTGTACAAGTCTTATTAATACCACATTTTAATTGGGATTAATAAGAAGGGTATAAGGAGCTTAATCCGGATATTGGGTATTATTTGTATAAAATCTTAAATCCTACCAAACACCTATCTTATTGGTTACCAGTATTATTATACTTATCCTAATGACGAATACTGCCAACCAAACGGGTTCTAAGCCTATATGTTAGACCTTTATGTAATGTCATTTTTCATTTATAATAAGAGGTTACTTTTGTATTATTATATCTTTTGCATGTTTATTATAATAATCTCTATCCCTAGTACTTATGAAGAACTACCAAGAGTTTAATGGATAATTATGTAATAAGTATGTGCATGGAGATGCAGATTAAACTTGTGGGTACTTGTTGGAGAACAAGGTAATGAATTAAACCATTATGAGATTTATATCATGATCAAATGTCCTAATTAAATCTTATAATAGTTACATCATTTGAATCCTTAGAGCTGAGGTTATCATGGTATTGAACATTATGTTTGATATAGCTAAACATTATCATTAACCGGATAACTATAAAGGCTATGATTGGCATGATCAGATTCTTGTAAAGAATGATGATAAGCTAAGACGGGATTTTCCCTCTATACGAGAGATATCTGCTGGGCCAGTTGATGAGTAAGATTGATCTAATGCGTGGCCACGCCCGAATGAATTTATAAGATTAATGTCATTCGGTAAATCAATTTACTTAGTATCAAGAAAAGCATTGGACATTATAAAACACGCGAAGAACGAATTGTTTAAAAGGATGAAAATGGATTTTATGCTTGGAACGACCATGTTCCTTGGAGGACACAACCGTGCAGGTTATGGGGCAAAACCTGATGGACTTGATGACCCCTTGCACGGATGCGTCGTCTGTATTCGTACACCCGTGCATGAGGTCATCAGAGACCTGTTTGTCTCGGGCTTAAAGGCAAGGTCGTGCACCTTAAAGGTCATGACCGTGCTCGGCATGACAGGCTGGCTGGCTGAAGTTATTAGGAATAATTAAAAGAATATGATTATTAATCCTTAAGGGTTAAGGATTATTGAGTATATCTATTCTCCTTTTCCTGCGGTTATACTCAACTTGATACGTTGTTTTAGATACATAATAACTTGTTTTGATTGAGAATCAATAACAAGAACAAGATCAAAAATTCATGTAGCCTTTGAAGATTTAGAAAACAATTTTCTAAATACCAGATCTAGCAATCCAATCAAGAAGCGTTCTTGAGTTTATTCGACGTGTGGATACCAATAGAGGGCATTCGCTTTTCAACGCCTTAATCCTTGATTCAAGAACTTTGATTCAAAATCCCAGATTCAATATTAATGCAACGAGGGTTAGTATTCTATATTCATCATCATTAAAATAATAATCTTAATTGAATGGATCTTTCATTTGGGTTTTCATTTTTGTTGTTATTCTGCTGCGCTTCGTGCCTACAAAACCTAACAAAACTGTCAAGCTGAACAACTACATTTTAACATTGTATATGAACCGTCAAACATTGTAACTTAATTATCAAATGCTTATTTCTAGGAAACCCTATCTTTCATAATACCCTATCCATTCATACAGAAAACTTTAGATGATGGATAGCATGCACTACATATGACTTGTATGTACGTTCCTCTTGTTAATTTCAGCTTGAATCACTTACCATTTCATTATTGTCAAAGAAGGCCGGCTTTACTTTTAGTATATGTAAAATTCTAATCATGCAACATATGGTACTACTATATGAATGAATACTTGGTCATGTTCCCAAGCACAAGGCAATTCTTTTATTCATGCTACTGGCAATAAAATTATTATGAAATAATATATCGGCTGTAGTTAAACCGTGGTGCGATTGCAGTTTAAAGCGCAGTCTAAACCGTCAAAGATCAGATCAGGCCGGGGTTCAAACTAAATTGAACCAAACCATGGTGGTTTAATTTAGCTCAGTTTGGAATGTTTTATATTTCTATTTGATTTGGGTTTTCTTCAAAACTATATTTAGCAGTTTGATCTCTAAGTTACCCCAAAGCGAGCTACACCGAACCATTTACACCCTACCCACTATAAGAGTTTGAGACAACTTTCAAAGTACAATATGAGAGAAGGATACAAAATATTATGAGAGTTCATCTCTTAAATAAAAAGTTTAATATTTTCAAATCAAAATATTTTTATTTAAAAAAAAACTAAAGAAAGAAAAACTCAAAGGTCAAGATCTAAAATAAAAAAAGAGTATGTGGCCCAAGTATTGACACATAGTTCTTCACTTTGAACAGTGCACTTTTCTCCCAAGCAAGGCAGCAACAAACATTAAACTCTCATTGACCATATACACTCCTCAAGGAGACATCAACCTCACTCACCCATCTCATCATCTTAACACACAACTACCACCCTATCTTCACTACCTAAATTCTAATTTTACACTCCAACCACCCACCTGGATATTAACTCCACCACCAGCCAACTATCCAGCAAACCCCTCACCAGACCACTACCTCCCTCAACCACCACCTTAAACAACCCACCACCACCATCTTGTAAGTCTGATCTTCTTGCTAGCAAATGCACCTAACCACAACTCACCTTATATACCACAATATCCAAACCAAAAACGATGAAACAATCTATTAACCTAAGAGAGATAGATTGGAGAGAGGGTTCACTCTCTGTGGACGACAACCACTTTGGAGAATCATAAAAAGGATTAATACCAAACAAACACTTACCATCACCACCTACATGGAATTGAAGAAGGGGAATCGTCAACACGGTAGACAAGGATGAAAATGACGATAAAATAAGAGAGCTAAACCAATCACTCATTGGTTATATGATTGATGACCGCTATTGTAGTGCCCATCGAGTCTAGAATGCAATCAACACCTGCTGGAACCTACACAGCCGAGTAACTGTTATAAAAATGTAGGTAAATCCTATATTTTTAAGTTACAATATGCGGAAGATAGGTACTTCATCTTGAATAAAAATCCATGGGATATTGAAGGAGCGCTTTTTTCTTTTGAAATATGGAAATCTTTCATTGACTATATTACCTATATAGTTATGAGCACTGTTGGGTATGCCCACTTATATCTCAGTTTTTAATGTATAGATTTGATTGATCCATCACCTAAGTTTTATTTTATGGACTTTGGACTCATATGTAAGAAGTATTTATACTTTATTTTTTAGATAGTCCATTTAAATAGAATTGGCTTAGAGGGAGGGCTAATATACCAAGAATTGAGAAAATCATGAGGAAATTAGTCTATGCGCCTATGAGAGCACGCATGGCCCTGTGCCTCCTTCAGTGCTATCTCAATACTTAGAAGATTTTTGGAAGACATGAAGACTTGATGAAATTCAAACTACTCCTAAGATCCAACGGTGGAAAAATAACATGTTTGCACCCAGATATGAGGACATTTGTCCACAATGGTTATATTGATGTTATGTGTCTAACGGTTATAAAAGGACACGTGATCCTATCAACGAGCTCCAACACATCTTTCGTTGATCTTATCCACAAGGATTTCCAACAGCTAGTTTTTAAGAGATCACCTATAAATACCCCATAACTTCAACCATTTGAAGTTGCTAAGCTTCTATGCATTTTCGCTCTCAAGAATACTTTGAAGATTTGAAGATTGCTCATTGAATTCCCAGATTTCTCAAGAACACCTTCATACCTTCATACTTAGCCTAGATCCTCAAGCAAAAACACTTTAGATTTTTTGTGCTCTAAATCATATAGATCAAAATAGCTTTGAATCTAAGAACACACACGCACCTCTTTAACTTTGATCATTTAGATCTTTCTTATAGAGATACACTGGTTTTAGTCTAGGATTTGATCTTTCATATATGTAGATCTTTGAGCTTGTTTGTACTCAAAAGTTGTAACTTGTAAACCAACTCATATTATAAGATCTCCATTAGAAATCCAAAACTAACAATCTTGCTAGAGGACGTAGATCATTTCCCGATCGAACCTCTCCAAATAGCGCGTATTTATTTCTTGTCATTTACTTTCAAGTTTATTGCTTATCTCACTATTTGCTTGTTTCTTCATTGTAGATTGATTGAACTGAATATTGTTGTTTTTGTTTTATACTTGCCTTAGTTCCATTTTATTCACACTTTGAGCCAAAATACTTAGAGTGTGTGTGCGCCTCCCTTTAATAATTTGCGCCTATTTACTTACATTAATTCCGCTGTGCATTTCACTCACTCACTTAGGCGCATTTCATTACGCTTATTTGTTTTAGTTCACATTTGCAATTGAGTTTTCAAGGGTTCGAAAAGAATTTAAAAAATAGTTATTCACCCCCCTCTAGCTATTTTTCATACCCTTTTTGCCCTTTGGGACCAACAAGTGGTATCAGAGCTAACACCTTTATAAAACTTCTTTTTGTTTTTCAAGCTTAATAGTTTGGGTGCCGATTCAAAATGACAAACTCAAAAACTATGGCAACAGTGAACTACACACATGTTTCAGTCTTTGATGAGGACCACTTTGAAGTTTGGAAGTTCAGCATCTTGACTCATCTCAACTCTATTAATGAAAGGCTTCATGACACCGTTCTCTATGGACCTTACTACCCAATAAAAGCGAATCCAAATCCAAGCACAAACGCTGCTCAACCAACCATTCCCAAACCTAAAGAAGAGTGGACTAAAGAAGAAGCAAGAAGGGTAAACCTTGATGGAAAAGCAAGAAATATTCTCTTAAGTACCTTGAGCACTTCAATGAAACAACATGTCATGTACTGTGGAACTGCTAACGAACTATGGGATGCTATTGAAGAGCATATTGAATGAGACTATGTCTGTAAAGAGAACAAACGATATGAAGTTCAAAGGAGATTTAACAATTTCACTCAACTTTCTGGTGAAACACTTAGACAGACTTATGAACGTTATTGTGAGATTATCAATTTATGCATTTCTCTTGGTAAGAAGTTTTCAAACAAGAAGATCAATGTTAATTTCCTAGCGACATTTGGATAAAGATATCTCCACAAATCTAGCTCTCTTGAAGATGCTGGAACTTTGGATGATTGGACTCTAAGAAACCTTTATGCAAACCTCAAAATTTATGAACTCGAACTTCAGCACATTAGTGAATCATAAGGAAAGCCAAAATCCATGGCAATGGTGGCGCAAAGAGAAGAAGCGTCTGTTGAGCAAAACTTAGACCCCAAAATTTCTACTTCTGAGTTATTGGACATGGGTGATGATGACCTCGCTTTATTTGTGAAAAGATTCTAGAAGTTCAGAAAATTCTCAAAACCAGGAGCATCAAGCAAAACTCCAGGATCATCAAGCAGAGCTCCACCAAAATTTACAAGGAGTAATGATTCAAAAATAAAAAAAGATCTTAGTTATTTTAATTGCAGGAAACTGGGTCATTTTGCATCAGGTTGCCCAATTCCCAAGTTTGAGTACATGAAAAAAAATAGCAAACACAACTCTAAATTTTCCCGTCACAAGGGAATGGTTGCTGAAGAAGATTCACCATCAAATGAACTCAAGGATTTGATCGAGACAAACTCAGATGATAGCGATGAAGATTCAGATGATGGACTTGTATGTTTGGTTGCAAAAGATGATGATGATGATGCCTAGGATGATGACTTCTCAAATAATGTTCCTGATGTGAAGGTCTTGAACAAACTTGTTAAGAAACAAGTAGGTCCATCAGAAGTGAAAAAGAAGAAAGGACCCACAATCAGTGAGCTCGTTGAACAAGGATGCTTTAATCAAGCTCAAAACGATGGTGGGTTATTATTTTCCAGATGTGATCTAAGTGCAAGGAGCAGATTAAAAAAGGAAGCTAGTACAAATCACCTGTTGTACCCATATCTAAAATTAAGGATGATGTATCTTTGAGAAGCAAAAAAAATTGGTCAAAGACACTGAAAAGGTAATTAGTAGACTTAAAAATATGAAGGAATCTTTAGCACTATCATGTGATGAAATTTCCCAACTTAAGATGGAGAAATCTCTACTAAAATCTAAACTCACCCTCCTTAAGGAGCAGATAAAGAGCACGACTCCTCTTACTGATAAAAACACTTTTATGAAAGAACAGAACTCACTTAAAGTTCAAAATGAAGAATTGGTTACTCAAATTACTGATCTTAAAAAGATTACAAATGAGTGATCCAATTCTTGTGTCACTATGGAAAATATCTTTGAATCTCAAAAAGCCAGTAGTGACAAAGGTGGCTTGGGATTCATATCAACTAGTGACAACTTTAAGTGTGATATCTACTGTGAAAGATACAATGAATTTACACCCTAGAAAACTCTTGAAAGTACCAAGGAAAAATATTCTAATTCTAAGGGTAAAGGACAAGAACAAGTCCAAAGACAAACATTCCATTATGTCTACTCAAAGAATCAATTTCGGAAAGCTAAAGGGAATGATATAACTACAGATGAAGCATCCTCTAGCCAAATTAATCTTGAAAAAAGGTGTGCTCCTTCTCCGAGTGAACATTATGTGCCTAGAAGCCACGCGCCTCACAGCCATACGCCTCCTAGCCCTATGCGCCCTCCTAGAAAAAGTGCTCCAAAATTTCAAAAAGATTTTTTTTGTTAAGGCTGATTCATCTGACCCAATTAAAAATGCTATCCCAAAGAAAATTAAGGAGTTTGTGAAAACTCATGTGATTGGTGGCTTTCATCATTTTTCTGTTTGTGATTGTTCTGGTCATAAGGCCGTGGAATGCCTTTTGCGATTCACTCCCAATGCCAAATGACGTAAAAATCATAAGGTCAAGCAAGAGTGGGTTGTCAAAATTTGCTAACCCTAGTGTTGGTGTTATGCCCTAGGCATGTTGTTTGTAAAACAAGTGTTATTATTTATAAAGATATTGAATGTTTGATTATTATGTCTTTTGCATGTTTATTATAATAATCCCCGTCCCTGATAATTATGATTAATTATTAGTATAAGTTTAATAGATAATCATATGATGATTATGGTGTATGGGATACAATTAGACTTATGGGTATTTGTTGGAGAACAAATACTGGACTGACCCCTATGAGATTTATGTCATGGTCACAATGTCATAATTAAGTCTCATATAGTTATATCACTGGAATCTGTAGACCTGAGGTTATTACAGTCTTCCACATGATGAACATTACGTTTGACATATTCAAACGTTATCCCTAACCGGATAGCTATAAAGAATATGATTGGCATAATCGGAATCATGTAGGGAAGAGTAATAAGCCAAGATGGGATTTGTTCCTCGTCAAGAGAGATGTCAAGCTTTGGCCACTCGATGAATGGTATTGATGAAATGCATGGCCGTGCTCAAATAAGATTTGTATTATCAATACATTCGGGATTGATAAAGCATTGAACAAATGTAAGTTGACCATTGACCATGGCTTACGTTCAATAGACATCGTGAAACAAAGAGATTGTGTTATGTTCTATTTTAGGAAACTTTGGGGTTCAAAGTTATACTAATTGGGTAGTCATAATGCCTTGCTAGAGTCCGCTTATGACTTACGAGGTTTGACTGGTTCGGACTCGTTGCCAACTTAGTATAATCCTATTGGGTCACACACGCAGAACGGATAATTAAAAGGAGCGAAAAACGAAGTAAAACGGATCCTGCCTAAAGGATCTGTACGGCTGAATCTGGATGCTTCCAGAAACATCCGTACGGATGGTTTTGCCCGGCAGAATCAGTTTTAGGAAAACTCTTGTTGAACAAGAAAACCTAATTCCTAAAGGGTTTCTGAAAACCCTAGAATATAAATACAGCCTGACGGGAATTGTTCCCTAGTTGTTGATTTGATTATTTCAAAAGTCTTTCTTAGAGAAAGAAATCACATATTATATTCTTGGGTTATTGTGATTGATTAATCTCAATTATCAAGTCACAATAATAATTAGGATCTTTGAAGAATCGTTCTTCAACATCGTTGATCAATCCGAAGACCTATCAAGAAGGCGTTCTTGAAATCTATTTGTTGTGTGGATCACCGGTAGAGGGCGTTTGTCTTAACGCTTAATCCAAGTTTTACATAACGATCTACAAGGGTTAGTTTCCTTCATCTTGTTATTATGAATTATTGTTCATAGCGGATCTAGGCTATTAGGTTTTATTCATGTCTATCTTCAGCTGCGCATGATTGCACGAAACCCAACAGTGGTATCAGAGCCCCGTTGATGATCAATAATTCTAATATTATCATGATATAATTATTTAATGCGATTATTTAATTGGTATGATCATGAGATAGATGAATTTATGTGATGAATTTTATATGAAATATAAAATATGCATGCTAGTTGATGTGGTTGTAATATTGATTTGATTAATATGTATGATCGCATGCTTAGATTATCATGTTGTGATTGGATTATTTTATTGATAATCTTGATCTAATTTGTATGTGGAATAAATTGGTTATTGAATATATGAATTAGATGGGTTAAAATTCATAATATGCAATTTCATGTTTTTGTAATCTGATTATGTATAAACACGATATTAAGATTGATCGAATTTCTGAAATCTGAAAAAATCTGGAAAAACTGGGATTCTACCTAAGAATCCGTACGGATGGTTTGGGAGCCTCCAAACAAATCCGTACGGATAGTTTTGATTCACTCCCAGATTTCATTCTGACTTCTCATGTTCAGATTGTTCTGCAAATTGTTTGCAGAATTCGAACCTGGAAACAGAAATTGGTTTAGACGGCTGGTTTTCAAAACCGTGTTTCCTGAAACAGTTATCTGTTAAGAATTTGGAGTAGTTGCAGAAATCAGAGTTCTAAAGAGTTTAGAATTGCTGTAATCTGTGAGATTAGGAGACATTGAAAGGGTCTTGAGACATGTGACCAATCTATACGGGAATGTGGATGCCTTTTGGCTTAGTTTTGACCGTATAGAGAAGTTGCCTGGTTTCTTGATCTTAGTACGGGAATGTGGATGCCTTTTGGATTAGTTTCGACCGTACGTTTTGTGCTCTCAATTTCAAGATACTCTGCGGATGCAGTTCCAGAATCCTAAAGAGTTCAGTGTTTCTGAGATATGCATAACTATCCATATGGATGAATCTGGATGCTTCCAGAAACATCCGTACGGATGGTTTGGGTTATACTGACTCTGATTTGTTTCAGATGGCTGGTTGTTAAACCATGTTTTCTGAAACAGATTCAAATTCAGAAGTCCAGACCGTTAATGAGATCAGAATCTTAAAGGAGTTTAAGATTGGAGAAATCTCATGATTTCAGACTTTTATCCCTAACTAGCGCAACTAATGTCACATAAAATTAATTCGGATAATTGATTAACTTTATGTGTGTGTCGCATAAAATTAATTCGGATAATTGATTCACTTTATGTGTGTGAACCTTCTTAAAATTTAAGTTATGTGCCAATCCATGATTAAAACACTTGTGAGTACATGGGTATTTTTATGTGGGTTACGCCCTAGCGTAGGAACATTAATTCTATTCATCTACAAGCAAGATGAGGAAACAGTGATTCCTATACGTTTAAAATGGTTTAACTTAATTAGGCTATCAAAACAGTTTTGGGCCTAAGGCACAGATGATATTAAAACATGTTTAGACATATGATGTTTGAAATCTCATAAAAGATCTAAGAGTCATATATGATATGATTGACAAGGAGTTGTCTACCTAAATAACTTATTTTGAGCAGTCGTGCCCTAGCCGACTCAAAGTTAAGTGAAATATGGATCTTAGCCCATTTTAATTATATGATACATTAGATGTATTTGAAGGTTATATAATTTAGTGGGAGTATTTGTGAAATACTTATAATATCTTTAATTAAGTTGGTACTTATATTTAATTATATGATTGACAAGGAGTTGGCTACGGATTGGATCCGTAGCCTTAGAATTGTTCTAAAGCATGAGGACAAGCTCTATATTCTTAATGAACCCGTTCCTAAAGAGGAACCTGCTTCAAATGCACCTAAGGATGAGAGAAACGCCTACAAGAAACACAAAAGTGATTCTCGTGAGGTGGGTTGTCTTATGCTTGCGGCCATGTGTTCAGAGCTTCAGAAGACTCTTGAACACTTGGAGGCATTTGACCTTGCTCTTTCGTTGAACGATATGTTTCAAGAACAAGCAAGGCAAGAGAGGTTCGACACTATAGCTGCCTTGGTCTCATGCAAGATGAGCGAAGGGCAGTCTGTGGGCCCTCATGTTTTGAAGATGAAGGCTCATTTTGAGCATCCAGAGAGGCTTGTCCATCCCATTGATGTTGAGTTGGCCACTGATTTTATTCTTAATTCATTGCCCAAAAGCTATAATCAGTTCGTCATGAACTTTCATATGCATGGGATGGATAAGTCCCTGTCTGAGTTGCATGGGATGCTAAAGACAGCGGAAAAGAAAATCGGTAAAGAGGCCGCTCCTGTGCTCATAGTGTTTTTTTTTTTAAAAAAAAATTGGGTTTTTTTTTTTTAATTTCATTAATGAGCTCCTGTGCTCATAGTGTCTAAGGAAGGAAAGGGCCAGAAACGCAAAAGAAAGGGTAAGGCAAAGGTTGTCAAACCCAAGATTAGCAAGGCAACTGTTGCCAATGCTACTGTGGCTAAACCTACTTCCAAAAAGGATGCAATCTGTTTCCACTGCAATGAGATTGGTCATTGGAAAAGAAATTGAAAGGTTTACAAGGAAGAGTTAAAGAAGAAGAAGAGCAGTGGGACTGCGTCTACTTCAGGTATCTATGTTATAGATATTCTACTTTCTACTTCTAGTTCCTGGGTATTAGATACCGGATGTGGATCTCACATTTGTTTAAATGTGCAGGCACTAAGGAATAGGAGGCTACTCAAATATGGCGAAGTGGACCTACGCGTGGGGAATGGAGCAAGAGTTCCTGAATTAGCCGTAGGAACATATGATGTCATTTTACCTAGCGGATTAATTCTTGTTTTGAACAATTGTTATTACGTTCCGGATTTGAGTAGAAATATTATTTCAGTTTTTTGTTTGGATAATGAAGGTTATAGTTTTCTTATTAAAAATAAGAAGTTTTCTATTTATTTAAATGATATGCTTTATTGTACTGCATGTTCATTTAATGGCCTTTATGTTCTTGATGTTGAGAATGGAAATAATGAGAATATTTATAATGTAAATAAGAAATCCAAACCTAATGATGTAAATCATACTTATTTGTGGCATTGTCGTCTTGGTCATATTAATGAGAAGCGTATCTCAAAACTCCATGGGGACGGACTTTTAGATTCACATGATTTTGAATCATATGAAACTTGTGAGTCTTGTTTACTTGGAAAAATAACTAAGGCACCTTTTACTAAGAGTAGTGAAAGGGCTAGTGACTTATTGGGACTCATACATACTGATGTGTGTGGACCAATGAGCAGCAGTGCTAGGGGAGGATATCAATACTTCATAACTTTTACTGATGATTTTAGTAGATATGGATATGTCTACTTAATGAAACATAAAAGTGAATCATTTGAGATATTTAGAATATTTCAAAATGAAGTACAAAATCAACTTGGTAAAACCATTAAGGCACTTCGATCTGATCGAGGTGGAGAATATTTAAGCCAAGAATTTGACAATCATCTTAAAGATTGTGGAATTGTTTCACAATTAACTCCACCTGGAATACCACAATGGAATGGTGTGTTTGAGCGGAGAAATAGGACTTTATTAGATATGGTCCACTCCATGATGAGTCAAGTTGATCTTCCTTTAACCTTTTGGGGACATGCACTAGAAACTGCTGCTCTTACACTAAATAATGTTCCAACTAAAACTGTTCCAAAGACTCCATATGAGATGTGGACTGGAAGAAAACCTAGTTTGTCTTTCATGAAGATTTGGGGTTGTGAAGCTTATGTTAAGAGATTAATCTCTGACAAACTTGCACCGAGCTCTGATAAATGTATTTTCGTTGGTTACCCTAAGGAAACTAAGTGTTATTACTTTTACAACCGCATGGAAAACAAAGTGCTTGTTGCCCGTCATGGTACCTTTCTAGAGAAAGAGTTTCTCTCCAAAGGAATTAGTGGGAGTAAAATTAATCTCGAAGAGGTTCGAGAGCCCGAAAATAACATGAAACAAAATGTTGGATCTGAACAAGTTTCATAAGGAGTTGTGGAACCTATTCTGAATACTCAAGTTCCTCACAGAACTGGTAGGGTGCGATCCGAACCTGAGAGATATGGATTTCTCATGATGGATAGCAATGAAGTGGAATTCATAGTTGATGACGAACCTACTTCCTACCAAGAAGCGATGTCCGCTCCTGATTCAGATAAATGGCTTGGAGCCATGGAATCTGAAATTAAGTCCATGTATGACAATCAAGTTTGGAACTTGATTGATGCGCCTGAAGGTGTAAAAACCATAGGATGCAAGTGGGTTTTCAAAAGGAAAACTGACATGGATGGTAAGGTGCATACTTATAAAGCTAGACTTGTAGCGAAAGGCTATAGGCAGATTCATGGAATCGACTATGATGAAACCTTTTCGCCCGTAGCAATGATCAAGTCTATAAGAATTTCACTTGCCATAGCCGCATATTTTGACTATGAGATATGGCAAATGGATGTCAAAACAGCGTTCCTTAACGGGAACTTACTTGAGGATGTTTATATGACACAACCTGAAGGTTTTGTAATTCCAGAAAATTCTAACAAAGTATGCAAGTTGCAAAGATCCATCTATGGATTAAAGCAAGCCTCTAGGAGTTGGAATCTTCGATTTGATGAGTCGGTCAAAGAGTTTGGCTTCATCAAGAACGAAGATGAACCTTGTGTATACAAGAAGATTAGTGGGAGTGTAGTACTATTTCTTGTGCTATATGCTGATGACATATTACTCATTGGAAATGACATTCCTGCACTGCAGTCTGTAAAGACATGGTTAGGAAAGTGTTTCTCAATGAAAGATATGGGAGAAGCCGCCTACATCCTTGGCATAAGGATCTATCGTGATAGATCCAAGAAATTGATTGGTTTAAGTCAAGATACATATATTGACAAAGTTCTTAAGAGATTCCGCATGGAAAACTCTAAGAGAGGAAATTTGCCAGTAGGTCATGGCATATCTCTAAGCAAGAATCAGTGCCCTAAGACAACTGATGAGCGTGATAGAATGATTATGATTCCATATGCTTCTGCAATTGGATCAATCATGTATGCCATGATATGTACTAGACCCGATGTCTCGTATGCTTTAAGCATGACGAGCAGATACCAATCAGATCCTGGTGAGAGTCACTGATTGCAGTCAAGACGATTCTTAAGTACTTGCGAAGGACTAAAGATTCGTTCTTGGTGTATGGAGGAATGGAAGATGATCTTGTTGTAAGTGGTTACACAGATGCAAGCTTCCAAACTGACAAGGATGACTCTAGATCGCAATCTGGATTTGTATTTGTGCTCAATGGAGGTGCTGTTAGCTGGAAGAGTTCTAAGCAAAGTACCGTAGCAGATTCTACAACTGAAGCTGAGTATATTGCTGCATCCGATGCTGCTAAAGAGGCTGTTTGGATTAAAAAGTTCATTGGTAAACTAGAGGTGGTTCCTAGCATTGCTAATCCAATAGACCTTTATTGTGATAATAATGGTGCTATTGCTCAAGCAAAGGAACCTAGATCGCATCAGAAATCCAAACACATACTTAGGCATTTTCATATCATTCGAGAGATCGTTGATAGAGGAGACGTAAATATATGCAGAATACCAACTGATGATAATATTGCAGACCCATTGACAAAGGGTCTTCCGCAAGCAAAACATGATGGTTATGTTAGGTCTATGGGTATTCGATACATTAATTAGGCCTAGTGAAAGTGGGAGATTGTTGGTGTTATGCCCTAGGCATGTTGTTTGTAAAACAAATGTTATTATTTATAAAGATATTGAATGTTTGATTATTATTTCTTTTTCATGTTTATTATAATAATCCCCGTCCCTGATAATTATGATTAATTATTAGTATAAGTTTAATAGATAATCATATGATGATTATGGTGTATGAGATACAATTTGACTTATGGGTATTTGTTGGAGAACAAATACTGGATTGACCCCTATGAGATTTATGTCATGGTCACAATGTCATAATTAAGTCTCATATAGTTATATCACTGGAATCTCTAGACCTGAGGTTATTACAGTCTTCCACATGATGAACATTATGTTTGACATATTCAAACGTTATCCCTAACCGGATAGCTATAAAGAATATGATTGGCATAATCGGAATCATGTAGGGAAGAGTAATAAGCCAAGATGGGATTTGTTCCTCGTCAAGAGAGATGTCAAGCTTTGGCCACTCGATGAATGGTATTGATGAAATGCATGGCCGTGCTC
This sequence comes from Campanula takesimana, assembly GCA_026119855.1. Taxonomy (NCBI): domain Eukaryota; kingdom Viridiplantae; phylum Streptophyta; class Magnoliopsida; order Asterales; family Campanulaceae; genus Campanula; species Campanula takesimana. The sequence goes on from JAOWBW010000063.1 coordinate 1,142,002, forward strand.
AAATAAGATTTGTATTATCAATACATTCGGGATTGAGAAAGCATTGAACAAATGTAAGTTGACCATTGACCATGGCTTACATTCAATAGACATCGTGAAACAAAGAGATTGTGTTATGTTCTATTTTAGGAAACTTTGGAGTTCAAAGTTATACTAATTGGGTAGTCATAATTGTAACAACCCCAAAATCTGTTTTATTTATTTTAATATTTATTTTATATTTTGAGAAATTTAATTTAAAATTATGTGTGCATATTATGTGTTGCATCATATTATATGACTTGCAAATTTTATTTGATTATTTGTGTTAGTTAAAATGTTAGTAGTAAAGTTTATTTGGGGAGTTAAGTTGTGTTAGTGGAATTTTATGGGCCAAAGTTTAAAATAAGGTTCAAGGGCTTAGTTGTTCAACTTGGAAGTAAGGGGGGGGGGGGCTTAAGGGAAGGAGTATAAATACAACTTTGCATCCTTATCCCTCCCATCTCCCTCTCAGTCGACTCACCATTTCTTTCAACTTTCCCAATATTTTCTCCTGTAACTTCCATGGAAGCATAAAAAGGTAAGGTTTTCCTCTTGTTAATTTTCCTTCTTTTAAATTACTACTCCATTTTCAAATCTAATTATATATAAATGTTCAGGGTGTTGAATAGATTCTTTCTACCGATCAATATTATTTTTCTTGACACTTTTTCCAGAAAAATAAGTAAGTTACTAATCCCCCCTTTAAGTGTTAAAATGGTCATAATCATGCTATATATGCTTAATATGTGGTGAAATGATGTTTTGGTATACTTTTATATATACTTGTAAATTTGGGACGGAGGGAGTAGTAATAACTTTTATTATACTTGTAAATTTGGGACGGAGGGAGTAGTAATAACTTTTATTATTATGAGTATATGCTAGATGAGGTTCGTTGGTAGTGTTGTGAAGTTATAATGATGTTGTTGTGCTTTAGGATTGGGTAACAACTTGGTAATGAAAGTGAACTTTGTTAGATTTTTCCTGGGAATTGGCCATTCTGCAGTGGAGCGGCCGAGTCAGTAAATTAGAGCGGCCGATCCCCTTATTGTCGAATGTTGAGTTCTAGGAGAGCGGCCGATCAAAGTAAAGGACTCGACCGATCCGCTCGGCCGAGTCAAGTAAGTAGAGCGGCCGAGCAGTCTGAGTTTTAACAACTTGTTTGTTTTTCGTTAAGTATTGAGCTAGGTCTTAGGCGATGTCCTAGGATGCCTAGATAATTGTTATGAGGTATCAAAATGATAGAATTGGTCCTTTGTGATCGGGTTTGACTTAATGTGATTGTGTAGATGGATTGTGTGGTGACTTAATGTCAAGATTGGGCACATTATTGTGAAAACGCGTTTACTTCTCTATGATGAGTTTGTGTGGTTTCCTTCTATGGAATTATGCCCTGGTTGTTGTTTTAGCAAGTATTTATTACTATGCTCCTTGTTGAAAGTCCAGCTGGTTTTGTGTGTTATCGAGTGGAGGTGGAAAGCATTATAGTGGCACCTAGCCAAGTTCACTATAAGGCTTTTCCACTGGTCCTATTTCCCAGGTTGGGATGTTATCGAGTGGAGGTGGAAGGCATTGTAGTGGCATCAGTTAAGTGCACTATAAGGCTTTTCCACTGGACCTATTTCCTCAGTCCAGATTGGCCTTGGCTGGGATGAACTCGCTCCCTCGCGTGAGCATTTAGGGGTATGACTTTGTGTCATTTTCTCCCGCTATTTGTTGTTGTTATGTTATATGGTTCCGGAACCTGTCTTAGCTATTGATGCTGCCTCGTTGTTACTGTGGTTCTGTTGGTTATGGGTTGGTTTTCGGGATCCCGGCTTCAGCTATTTATGCTGCTCAGATGGTTTCAGACAGATGGTCTTCTCAGATGGTTATTCAGATGGTTTTCTCAGATGGTTTTCTCTGATGATCATGTTATTTTGGTAAACCTTGGCTTGGTATCCTCGTAGGAGTGTTTACTCCTACACTATGTGTTGTATGATGAGTTGGTCGTTATTTCCAACCGGTATGGGACGGTTGGCGATAGGGAGCCTCTCATATTATGTGCTATATGCTATATGATCATTTGTGACATTGTTCCTTTATGTTTATCATATAAGCATGTAATGTAGTTGCATTTTAGTAACTTACTGAGATTTATTCTCACCCCTTATTTGTTTACCGTTTTAGATAAGGAGCCCAGGGGATAGTTCACACACAGGGAGGACGTCGGGAAGAGGATCTTTGGTAAGACTTTTGGGAAGTGGTGTGTATGTTAAAGGATACATTATGTAAATGTAACACCTTTTGGGTAGTGTACCCGTGACTTAGTTTTGTATCATCTCTTTTAGTAGATGTAGGTGTTGTATATTTGTAAGTAAAGTTGTGGCCAAGTGGATCAGTACTCGTTGTGAAAGTTGGTTTGTTTTATGACTTCAAGTCAAGTTTCAAGTAGTTGGGTTGGTCGTGTGACACTTTTTATGAAAGTATATTTCGAAAAATTTCCTTTAAATTGTTTTATGACGTCTTCCGTGCGTGTCCCGGACGTTGGTCCAAGTAGGACCACGGGTCGGGGCACGATAGTTGGTATCAGAGCTAGGTTGTAGATGGTCTAGAATGACTAAGTGACCTAGGAGGGTAGTTGAGTATGGAGTGAGTAACGTTGAGTGTTTTATGCAGGTACTCAGTAAAAATGCCGGAACATGAGGGTGAACAGTCTGGTACTGCAGGCCAGGGTAATGTAAGAGAAGAAGCTCGAGCTATGTTTCAAGGAATGTTCGAGGCAGCTATGAAAACTATACATGATCAGAGGCAAGGAGGAGAACATGCACCTCCGAGGTATGGTCTGGAACAATTTTTAAAGATGAAACCAACCGGCTATGATGGAGAACCGGATGTGACCAAGGTTGAGAGGTGGATTGAATCGATGGAAAAAATATTTGATGTTCTCAGATGTACTGATGAAGAACAAGTCATGTTTGCTACTTATAAGTTGAGTGGAGCTGCTGAGCACTGGTGGAAAAGTTTGAAAATTAACTGGGATGAGAATCATATACCATATACTTGGGAGAACTTTCTGAAGAAATTTAAGGAACATTTTATTCCTCGGGTAGATCAAGACAAGAAGGAAATGGAGTTTCTTAACTTGGAGCAGAATATTATGTCTGTGGCTCAGTATACATCCAAATTCACGGAGTTATCCAGGTACTGTACCCACTTAGTGGCAACTGAGGAGAGGAAGGCTATGCAATTTGTAAAGGGATTGAGAACTGTGATTAGAACTCAACTAGTATCCCACAAGTTGCAAGATTTTCAAGATGCAGTTGATCGAGCCTACCAGGTGGAGAATGATATTGAGGAACACAAGAAAAAAATGGAATTGTTAGGTGCAGGGAGGCAAGGTAGGCAACAACAACAACGTGAGGATAATAAAGGGAATCAAGGTGGATCTTCACAATCAAAAGGGTCTTCTCAAGGACAGACAGGTAATAGAAATCAGGGTAACACTTTAGGGTATCAAAATAAGAAGGGTTGTAACTATTGTCAAAAAGAAGGGCATTCTGAAGAGAAATGTTGGAAGAAACAAGGTAGATGTATGAATTGCGGTCAGTTGGGTCATTTCCAGAGGCATTGTCCCAGGTTCACTAATCAGTCTTTGGGAAGAGTAGTTGGGTCTTCACAGGGCCAGAAGAGGGATTCTTCAGGAAGGCCTAAAGTGCAGGGTCGTGTCTTTGCCATTACTCAACAGCAAATTTCGGATCCTTCTAATGTGACTGAAGGTATAATTTCTATGTCTAGTCTGAGAGCACATACACTTATAGACCCTGGCTCCTCGCATACTTGTGTGTTTGTGCAATTTGTCTCTCGATTACATGTGTCTCCTGAGTCTTTACCTTCTGTGATTAGATGTGTCTTCTTTAAGGGGGAGTGTTTGACGACTGATAAAGTGTCGTGTACTTGTGATGTGCGTATTCGTGAGCATGTTTTACTTGCCGGTTTAGTGATGATGCCATCACAAGATTTTGATTTTATTGTAGTGGATTTTTACATATGTGTGTGTTTAGCATTCATGCTTTTTATGCATCAAAACTTGTAAATTATTGTCACGAGTGCCTGATAGTTGGTTTATGGAGTTAGTAGTGAAATATTTTCATTTAAATTAGAAGATATCCTTTCCTTGTGAGATTTTAAGTGTATTTCCCCTTGAGTGGTACTTGTTTCTTGAGGAGAACCTTGGGTTATTTTGAGTGGTTGAGATTGGTATATTATTAGAGATTCATTGATGGATTCTCATGTAGTTGCCGTGTTAACTATTCGGCATAGAAAGATACTTTCTCGATGGATTGGTAAGAGTGGAACGAGTTTAATTGTTGCGAGTTAATTGTTGAAACGAGAGCTGATGACAACTTCAGTATTGGTATTGCTTAATGGATTTGACTAGTATTATCGTTATCTGGAGGATATGATCTGTGTTATTATTTTCTAGTGGATATGTCGAGTTTTACCATTATAGTGGATTTAATAATTCATTATTCATTGAGATGCCTTAAAGAATGATTGAGATGTTTATTGCTTCAGAATGGAACGGTAACAATGTGTGCTTTGAGAAGATTGATTCTTTATGAACAAAAATTATCCTACCCATAAATTGAGATTTATTGCGATTATACATCCATTGCATTAGTGAATGACTTTGATGGAGTTATATTTGAAGTGTTTACTATGTTATATCATCGGAGAAAGGTAATGTGTTAGAGGATATCTTGACTTATAGTTCATGTTTGATAAAACTAACTGGAGAATGTTAGAGGAATTAACATTTTGAAATATTTGTGAGTTGAGATATGGGGTGATTTTACGATTGTGAAAACTTTAAGTTCTACTTTATTGAAAGATTTCAACTATAGAAAATTTCTAGTGGAATGAATGAGGATAGACAACCCGATTTTGTGCGTTGCTAGTGATGGAACTTTAACTTTTGTGGTAGAGTATGTGGTCAACACTTAGTGGAACCAACATGTATAACGGAATTCAACTATAGATACTTGAAGAGATACACAAGACCAATTTAATTATGAACCCAAGTAAATGTAGAGTATTGAGATAAATTTGAAGAGTTACCTTTGATTTGTTGACCCGAGAAATAACAAATTTTACCCGCGAAATTCTAAGCATTCAACTAAGTCCTTGAGCTGCGAATAATCTGGAAGTAGAATATCAGTGATCAGCTAGTTTGTGACAAGCCTTGAGATTTCTGAGTGGATATGAATTTATTGCGAAAAGCTTCATTGAAGGGGCTGCACTGAATAGATGGAATAAATGATGTTGACTGATAGCGGATTGGTTACCAAGTTTTCTCACCTTTTCTATTTTGAGAGTATAAATATTAATTCCAGTTGTTACTCATTTGTTCATAAGATAGTTCGATTTCATGGGATGTTTATGATTCTTCTCTTGTGTGTCTAAAGTTTTAGAGGATATTGAACTCAGTATGAAGCTTCGGGATTATAATAAAGGGAAGTATCCTTGGTTGTCTGATAATGGAGGTAAGCAATCCTAAAATTCGGGTCGAATTTTCTTTAAGGGGGGGGGGGTGAGTGTAACGACCCCAAAATCCGTTTTATTTATTTTAATATTTATTTTATATTTTGAGAAATTTAATTTAAAATTATGTGTGCATATTATGTGTTGCATCATATTATATGACTTGCACATTTTATTTGATTATTTGTGTTAGTTAAAATGTTAGTAGTAAAGTTTATTTGGGGAGTTAAGTTGTGTTAGTGGAATTTTATGGGCCAAAGTTTAAAATAAGGTTCAAGGGCTTAGTTGTTCAACTTGGAAGTGAGGGGGGGGGGGGCTTAAGGGAAGGAGTATAAATACAACTTTGCATCCTTATCCCTCCCATCTCCCTCTCAGTCGACTCACCATTTCTTTCAACTTTCCCAACATTTTCTCCTGTAACTTCCATGGAAGCATAAAAAGGTAAGGTTTTCCTCTTGTTAATTTTGCTTCTTTTAAATTACTACTCCATTTTCAAATCTAATTATATATAAATGTTCAGGGTGTCGAATAGATTCTTTCTACCGATCAATATTATTTTTCTTGACACTTTTTCGGGAAAAATAAGTAAGTTACTAATCCCCCCTTTAAGTGTTAAAATGGTCATAATCATGCTATATATGCTTAATATGTGGTGAAATGATGTTTTGGTATACTTTTATATATACTTGTAAATTGGGACGGAGGGAGTAGTAATAACTTTTATTATACTTGTAAATTTGGGACGGAGGGAGTAGTAATAACTTTTATTATACTTGTAAATTTGGGACGGAGGGAGTAGTAATAACTTTTATTATTATGAGTATATGCTAGATGAGGTTGGTATGGTAGTGTTGTGAAGTTATAATGATGTTGTTGTGCTTTAGGATTGGGTAACAACTTGGTAATGAAAGTGAACTTTGTTAGATTTTTCCTGGGAATTGGCCATTCTGCAGTGGAGCGGCCGAGTCAGTAAATTAGAGCGGCCGATCCCCTTATTGTCGAATGTTGAGTTCTAGGAGAGTGGCCGATCAAAGTAAAGGACTCGACCGATCCGCTCGGCCGAGTCAAGTAAGTAGAGCGGCCGAGCAGTCTGAGTTTTAACAACTTGTTTGTTTTTCGTTAAGTATTGAGCTAGGTCTTAGGCGATGTCCTAGGATACCTAGATAATTGTTTATGAGGTATCAAAATGATAGAATTGGTCCTTTGTGATCAGGTTTGACTTAATGTGATTGTGTAGATGGATTGTGTGGTGACTTAATGTCAAGATTGGGCACATTATTGTGAAAACGCGTTTACTTCTCTATGATGAGTTTGTGTGGTTTCCTTCTATGGAATTATGCCCTGGTTGTTGTTTTAGCAAATATTTATTACTGTGCTCCTTGTTGAAAGTCCAGCTGGTTTTGTGTGTTATCGAGTGGAGGTGGAAAGCATTATAGTGGCACCTAGCCAAGTTCACTATAAGGCTTTTCCACTGGTCCTATTTCCCAGGTTGGGATGTTATCGAGTGGAGGTGGAAGGCATTGTAGTGGCATCAGTTAAGTGCACTATAAGGCTTTTCCACTGGACCTATTTCCTCAGTCCAGATTGGCCTTGGCTGGGATGAACTCGCTCCCTCGCGTGAGCATTTAGGGGTATGACTTTGTGTCATTTTCTCCCGCTATTGTTGTTGTTATGTTATATGGTTCCGGAACCTGTCTTAGCTATTGATGCTGCCTCGTTGTTACTGTGGTTCTGTTGGTTATGGGTTGGTTTTCGGGATCCCGGCTTCAGCTATTTATGCTGCTCAGATGGTTTCAGACAGATGGTCTTCTCAGATGGTTATTCAGATGGTTTTCTCAGATGGTTTTCTCTGATGATCATGTTATTTCGGTAAACCTTGGCTTGGTATCCTCGTAGGAGTGTTTACTCCTACACTATGTGTTGTATGATGAGTTGGTCGTTATTTCCAACCGGTATGGGACGGTTGGAAATAGGGAGCCTCTCATATTATGTGCTATATGCTATATGATCATTTGTGACATTGTTCCTTTATGTTTATCATATAAGCATGTAATGTAGTTGCATTTTAGTAACTTACTGAGATTTATTCTCACCCCTTATTTGTTTACCGTTTTAGATAAGGAGCCCAGGGGATAGTTCACACACAGGGAGGACGTCGGGAAGAGGATCTTTGGTAAGACTTTTGGGAAGTGGTGTGTATGTTAAAGGATACATTATGTAAATGTAACACCTTTTGGGTAGTGTACCCGTGACTTAGTTTTGTATCATCTCTTTTAGTAGATGTAGGTGTTGTATATTTGTAAGTAAAGTTGTGGCCAAGTGGATCAGTACTCGTTGTGAAAGTTGGTTTGTTTTATGACTTCAAGTCAAGTTTCAAGTAGTTGGGTTGGTCGTGTGACCCTTTTTATGAAAGTATATTTTGAAAAATTTCCTTTAAATTGTTTTATGACGTCTTCCATGCGTGTCCCGGACGTTGGGCCAAGTAGGACCACGGGTCGGGGCGCGACAATAATGCCTTGCTAGAGTCCGCTTATGACTTACTCCCTCCGGTCCCAAATATAAGCAAAAATAACTAAAATCACACCTATTAAGAAAGTAGTTAAGTTAGTTAATTGTCTTGATTTTATAATAAAAACATGTTAAAATTACTAATATATCCTCATATTAAATGTGTAATAAATGTGCACTTGTATTTGAAAATGAATAATTAAATAGGGGCAGTTTTGGTAAAAGAGTATTAAATAGTCTTGAAATCCCTTAGAGTTGCTTATATTTAGGTAAAAAAAAAACCCACTTTTGTTGCTTATAATTGAGTCCGGAGGGAGTACGAGGTTTGACTGGTTCGGACTCGTTGCCAACTTAGTATAATCCTATTGGGTCACACACGCAGAACGGATAATTAAAAGGAGCGAAAAACGAAGTAAAACGGATCCTGCCTAAAGGATCCGTACGGCTGAATCTGGATGCTTCCAGAAACATCCGTACGGATGGTTTTGCCCGGCAGAATCAGTTTTAGGAAAACTCTTGTTGAACAAGAAAACCTAATTCCTAAAGGGTTTCTGAAACCCCTAGAATATAAATACAGCCTGGCGGGAATTGTTCCCTAGTTGTTGATTTGATCAATTCAAAAGTCTTTCTTAGAGAAAGAAATCACATATTATATTCTTGGGTTATTGTGATTGATTAATCTCAATTATCAAGTCACAATAATAATTAGGAGCTTTGAAGAATCATTCTTCAACATCATTGATCAATCCGAAGACCTAGCAGTCAAGTTCAAGAAGGCGTTCTTGAAATCTGTTCGTTGTGTGGATCACCGGTAGAGGGCGTTTGTCTTAACGCTTAATCTAAGTTTTACATAATGATCTACAAGGGTTAGTTTCCTTCATCTTGTTATTATGAATTATTGTTCATAGCGGATCTAGGATATTTGATTTTATTCATGTCTATCTTCCGCTGCGCATGATTGCACGAAACCCAACACCTAGGACAAAAAAAGGAATAAATGGGACATGCTTTAATGTCTAAATTTCAGGTTCTTTGCTTCATGGCTGGATCTTCTAAAGCTAATACGTATGAATGGATTCTCGACATTAGATATTCTAGACACATGACTGGAGATATCACTTTACTTGAAGATGTCCATATCTCATTTCTGCGACAAAGGATTAGAATGTCATTTTACTTCAAAGAAATGCTTTATCAAGGATGGCAAAACCGGAGTAACTCTTATTACTGGATATCGTAAGACAAGCATTTATCTTATTTATTTTCAAAATATGAACTCTAGTACTAATCTTTGTTTTGTAGCAACAGTTGGCTATGGCACAAGCGCTTAAGTCACTTGAACTTCTAGTATTTATCTAAACTTAGTAGGAACAATCTTGTAAAAGGATTTCCCAAAGTTGCTGATCATCATGACAAAAAGTGTGCCGCATGTCAACTTGGCAAACAACCAAAATAGTCTTTCTCCAGCAAGACAAATCTTTCAACATCTAGATGTTTGTACCTGTTTCACATTGATTTATTTGGACCAGTTACCACTGCAAGTATTAGAGGAAACAAATACTCCCTCCGTCCCACCTCACTTGAGACTTATTTCCATTTTGGGCCGTCCTACTTCACTTGAGACTCCCCAAAATGGTCATCCTTTTATAATTTTATATTCAATCTACCCAACCCACTCATTCTCTCTCTTCATTTTACACCACACAATTTATTCAACCAACCTACTTTTAACCCCACTCATTCTCTCTCCTCATTTTCTACCACAAATTTTCCTTAGTTTATTCTTTTTCTTTAGTTATCGTGCCCACCTCTTAGGTCTCAAGTGAAGTGGGACGGAGGGAGTATACTCTAGTTGTAGTGGATGATTATTCAATATATACATGTGTGTAAATGATGGTTTCTAAAGACAATTGTTACGACATCCTGACCATTCTTTTTAGACTGCTTGAAACTCAAAAAAAGATGACATCTTAAGTGTTCGGTCTAACAATGGAACAGAATTTACAAACAACGGTGTTGCTCGATATTGTGATGATCATGGAATAGATCATAACTTTTCTACTGCTGGAGTTCCTCAATAAAATGGTGTTATGGAAAGAAAGAATATAACGTTGATTGAGGCTGGAAAAACGATGATAGCTAAAGCCAAACTACCTAATTACTTTTGGGAAGAAGCTGTCAAGACTGCATGTTTTACTCAAAATCGTTCACTCATCAACAAAACTCAATACAAGACTCCATATGAACTTAGGCGTGGTAGAGCTCCCAACATTGCTTTCTTCAAAATCTTTAGATGCAAATGCTATATCCTCTTTAATGGAAATGAACATAGAGGTAAATTTGATGCCAAAGCTGATGAAGGTATTTTTGTTGGGTATGACAAATATTCAAAAGCTTTTCATGTTTTTAATAGATCTACTTTAGTGATAGTTGAATCTGTTCATGTTACTTTTGATGAGCATTCTCTCATTGAGCCATATTTGGATCCAAATGATTCTGATGATTTTGTTGAGTCTATTGAGACACGTGCTCCTATACAAGTTGCGCTACACCAGATTAGAATACATCAACTCAAGAAAATCCGTCTACATCAGTTGCGCCTAACTCTGATGATGGTGCGCCTAGTGAAACTATTGATGCGCCCTCTACAAATGAAGCGCCTGAAGTACCAACTCATGCGCATCAATCTACTGCTACACCTGATGACACTCCCATTTCCAATTCTGAACCAATTTAACCCCCTAATTTTGATGACTTTGAATCTGGTGAGGATATACTAATAGAAGGCCTTCAAGTTACTACAACTCAACCTAACTTACCTCCTAAGGTTCGTGAAGTTAGAGATCACCCAATCATAAATATTATTGGTGATCTCAATGTTGGGGTTCGTACCAAGAGAGCAACAAACTTTGATGCCTACACTGCATATATTCCTCAAATCGAACCAAAGAAGGCTGATGAAGCACTCTAAGATCCAAATTGGGTTGTTGCTATGCAAGAAGAACTCAATCAATTTGAACGATGCAAGGTTTGGACTCTGGTTCCAAGACCACATGATCAAGGAGTAATTGGTACAAAATGGGTGTTTAGAAAGAAGTTGGACGAGAATGGAACCATCACAAGAAAAAAGGTGAAGTTGGTTGCATAAGGCTATAGGCAAGAAAAAGGAGTTGAGTACGATGAAACCTTTGCGCCCGTAGCAAGACTTGAATCTATCAGAATATTTCTAGCTTACGCCGCTCACAAGAACTTCAAGTTATATCAAATGAATGTGAAGAGCGCATTTTTAAATGGTGAACTCCAATAACAATTCTATGTATCTCAACCACTTGGATTTGAAGACTCAAAATTTCCAAATCATGTTTACAAACTCCAGAACGCTTTGTATGGACTCAAAAAAGCTCTAAGAGCATGGTACGATACACTATCTAAGTTTCTCATTGAAAAAGGCTTCATGCATGGTAAAATCGATACTACTCTCTTCATTCCCAAACATAATGATCATAATTTACTTGTTCAAATTTATGTCAATGATATTATATTTGGTTCTACTAATGAATTGTTGTGTAAGCGCTTTGAGAAACTTTTGAAGAGCAAGTTTGAAATGAGCACGATGGGAGAACTCACTTTCTTTCTAGGTGTAGACACCCCATTTTGAACTCACATTTATGATTACACTACTCTTGTGTCTCGCCTTTGTGTTTGGATAAAAACTCGTTAGTTTTGTCATGTTTCGTTAAGTTCTAACTGACTCCGTTAGTCTGGGGCTAAACTGAATAACAGAACTTTAGATAAGGGCAAGCGAGGATATCTTCTTCTTGGTCCGTGTTCCGTTCAACAACATGGTGTCGACTCTCAAATCAAAAAGGAAAAGCGAGGATATCTTCTTCTCGGATGCAAACAGTGGCGACTCCGCTGGGGAAGTTATTTAAGCGGGTTAGACTTGCGTACAAATTAGGTGTTTTTAATCTCTGTAATTTTCTGCTAAAAATATATTTTTTTTGAATTATTCTGTGAATTTTCGGACTGCTCTTTTTTTGAATTTGTTCTGTCTTGAATCTGGGTTCCGGGAGAGATATCTCGTATGAGACATCAGATCCCTCGTACGAGGTATTCCTTCTCTGCCAAGAATCTACAGATCAGTCCCTGTACTTCAAACTGCAGAACAGTCCCTAAATTTTCAGAAAACTACAGATCAGTCCCTGCACTTTTGAAACTGCAGATCAGTCCATGGACTTTAAAAAAAAAAAAACTCTTTTCTTTGCTTGTTTTAGTCCTTCCCCATATGTGCAATAAATGATTTATGTCATATACATGTAATTTGTTTTGCGCTAACATCTTTTACAGTGGAGTATAAAAAAATGAATAAATTAGGGATGACTACTGTACTCATTCCCTAGTTTATTTTGCATCCATTAATGGGTAATGCAAGCACTGTGATTACTTCTATCCCTCTCTTCTATGTGCTCCTACGTACTTATGTGCTCTTCCTCTTCTCAAAAATCTTTTCAAACTCGAACTACGTTGACCTGAGTCTCTCTTTCTTTTTCTGAAGATTGAGGGAAACGTAGGCAACCACTTTGGTCCGGTCAATCTTTTACTTGTTTTCGTCTTAAAAAAATCTCTATTTTTCCTTGACATCTAGAACCTGGCTCTCACACACGTGCACGCATGTAGATTAATTGCACTACATACCCTATAAACCCGGGTCCAATCGGAGGACGGATGTCGGTCAGCACTTCCTTGCCGGTATCTCCAAAGATGGTTTACCCACTCCGTGACACGCTCCTCGACTGTGTTCATGGGGAGCCTTAGCCGTAAGCCCTGCATCATCCTCATGCATACATAATAGTCAATAGGACAATCCTTGTGATCGGTCGGTTTGATTTTTAGGATTGTTTTAATCTTTGCCCAAGATAACGCTTTTCATACAATCTATAATCCTCCCTTCATGAATTCTTGATGAATGTCCCTTCGGTAAAATTGTTAAACAAAGGATTGCGATGGTGAAATGAGAATTTTTCTACGAGGATTCAAGTCTAGTCACTTTCACCGTCAAGATTCCGCGTTCAACAAAGTCCTTTTCGGTTGTCCCTCACAAGAATTCATAAGGTTTGATTGTATAAACGGCGTTGTTTAACAAAGTGAAAAACAATTACGGAATCGCTTAGGTTTGGATAAATTGAATGGTAGATTCTGATGAGAATATGGGACCTTTGCCCAAATTGTCCGTTTGGGAGAGTGCAATACATGTGAAAAACAAGGGGCTCATATTCTAGGGTGACAGAATCCACTATTCCAGGATATTAGATAGAAACCCCCCAAAACGGATTAAGTTCCATCCGACCAAAATTAGGATTAAAATCTGAAATTCTATGTTCTGTGCTGGATGCCTCGTACGAGACATCCCTTGTCTCGTACAAGACATCTTCTTCTGCCCGTGTCAGTTTTTGTGCTGTGCTTGTTTTGGTCAACCTTCACTCACTCCTAAGCCTATACACCTCATAAAACCGACTTGTTAGGACCTTAATCTTGGTTTAACGCAATTTCTATACCATTAGGTCCGTCTGAATCGCAACTAGATCGTTTCGAACTCACTCGACACCATGACTGGAAGCAACGACACCAATACTGATAATCTCAATGAGGCCAAAGCTGAAATCTTTAAAGCCGCCAAGCAACTAGATGAGAAGCAAGCTCACATGGATGCCTTAGTTGCCGAGCTCCATGCATTGAAAATCAAGAAAGCTAAGAAACAAAAGAAGAAGGATTATGAATCCCCCGCCTCCTCCGAAGATGAGGCATCCTCTAGAAAGAAAGATAAAAGGTCTAAAAAGAAGCACTACGAGTCCGACTCTTCTTCTTCTTCCTCCTCCGATGACGAGGAACATGTCTCTAAGACTACCAAGTCCAAGAAAGAAAGTAGTGGTGAAACCAAAAAGGTTGATGTTCCTGTGACCATGAATTACCTTGAAAAGAAACTTGCTTCACTCGACACTCCAAAGGGATCATTCACTCCTTTTGATCCGGATTCTCTTCGACAATCCATCACCAAGTTTCCACGCAAATATAAGAATACTGATGTGGCGAAGTTCAATGGCACCACTTGTCCCCGAGCTCATGTTGAAACCTATACTTGGGCCATGTTACCAATGGGTGTTGATGACAACATTTTAGCCCAATCTTTTCCTCAAACCTTGGAGGGTACTGCAAGATATTGGTACATGTCACTTCCGATATCCACTATGCTTGATTGGTCAGAAGCATGTTGAGTGTTCCAAAAGCAGTTTGAAGACAACTCTATATACCGCCCTACTAGGAGGGATCTTGAACAAACAAAGCAATACCCCAATGAGTCTTTTACCGAATTTGCTAGAAGGCAGATGCTCAATCTCACAGAAATTGTTGAAAGACCTAGTCTTAAAGAACAAATCCACATCTTCCTCCAATGTCTCCGTGAGGAATTTCAAGATAAGCTTGCCAGTAATTACTTTCCTAGCTTCATTGAGCTCCACGAATCCGGAATAAGGATTGATGACCTCCTTAAGTCTAAAAGAAAGAGTAGTAGTTATCGCTACGAACACAAAGGTTCATCCAACAAAGAAACCTCCGTCAATGCTATATCTTTCAATAACCAAGGAAAAGGTAACTACTCCGCTGTCCCCCCTCCCAAAAGAAAGAAGAAGGAAAGACACTATGACAAGCTAGAAGGGGTCACCCAAAGAGAACTCTTTGACATACTAGTGGAAGCAGAAAGATCAAACCAAGAAACCCTCCTACAACACCAAGGGAACTCCCTCCTCATCATGTTCATCACCTCTTCTGCAAGTTTCATAGAGCTATCGGCCATGACACCAACTCTTGTCACCACTTGAAAGACGTCATCCAGGACCTCATTGACAATAAGGAACTCGAAGCGCCAAATGTCCTCACCAACCCGCTTCCTAACAACTCTCTCTAAACGTGAAGAATAATGAAGCCTCAAGAAGAAATCAAGATCAACCACTTTGGGGCTACAACTATCCTCTCCCTTTCTCCTTAGAAATAGAATAGGTTTAAATTCCTAATATGAACTCGAAGAGTTGTTCTGTCATTCTAGTCCATCTCACTCCTCCATAGTCCGTGTCAACTAAACTATCGAATCTGTTTTGAATTCATTTATTAATAAAAGTCATTCCTATACACTTCTCTAATGTTGTTCTACCTTTTGAATATCACTCTAATTCATGAAATGGATCCGCAAACAATAATTGTCATTAATCTAAAACCTTGCAATTGATAATAGATATGTCTAAACAAGTGAGAAGGCCTAGGGGCTACACATTACTATCATCGCACTCATATCAAAAGTCGAAGAACCACAATAGAAGAAAGCCAAAGCCATTATCATTCCCAAACAAAAGTGGGGCTACTCAATTCAAGCTTTTAGAGTAAAAAAAAACTCTCAATCTTTCACAACCCCACAAAGAAGGAGTTTCAACCACACACAATGAAGTAAAAAAGGAGACCTCTCATCTCCTTCTACAACGAAGATCAAATCCAAATGAAGAAAAAAAATTAGACTCCTAACTTGAAGACCGTCTCCATCATCCGTAGATATCACTCATGAAGAAATCTGAAGAGCGCATCAATGGTTAGGCCTTCTCCTCAAAACTTGTCAAGACATTTCTAGATGATTCACTTGCAAAAATGAATTGAACAAACACTTAAGACATCAAAAATAAATACTAGGATCCATTAAAGGTAGAACTATCTTTCTAGTACTTTGAGCCAAGTAACGTTCTTCGTTAAGTCTAGGGGTTCCTCTTCTCCACTCTCATAAACTTTCTTCAAATCCAAGAATCAAAGCTAGGGGCTTTTGAACCTTTCCTTCCCCGGCCGATTCCTAATCAAGGCGCGAACTCATCAAAGTGAATCCGCACTAGGGTCTATCCTCTTTGCCTCTAACTCCCATTACAAAGTGCGTTATCCCCACCAAGTCGATGCTTGGAATACACTTCCCAAAAATCCAAGTCGATAGCTAAAATGCCTAATACATTCAAACCCAAAAATCTTGCATGTCTCTCCCCCAATAAGAGACAAAACTACTCTTCTCTCTCTTTGAGTCATCTTCTAGTACATACTCTGTAAAAAAAAAAGAGATGCAAAAGAGATGCCCGCTAGATTGAAAACCCGAAAGGGCGGTCTAGCCAAAAATCAGGGTCACAAAAGAAAGAAAGAAAAATATATAGGGAGAACATTCCTCAAATCATTTCTTCTTCAACCTTCCTCAAATCCAACAAGTGGGAAAGCACTCTTCTTCAAATCAAAAAACAGCCTCATAAGCCTGTTCACGAAGTCATCTACAACATACAAGATTCTTGGGGCTTGACATAGACCACACCCCACACATGAGATAGACATGGGGGGATAGATAACATCTATCATCACCTTCACCAGAGACTTTCGGACATGGAACTCTAGAGTTGTCAACAAAGTACGCTCGGCCTACTTAGAGCTTGCATATTGTCATGTCGAACAAAAAGTTGTCTCCCTTGAAACGACATGACTAAAGGAAGGATCTGGATGGATCATCTTGCATGGGAAAACGAGTCTCACACGAGATAACAATCAGAGAAACTCCGTGGCATATCATCTCTGCAGAAACCTGATTAGGTACCAACTTGTCAAAAACAGGTCCCCACACACACACACACAAATCAACACATATAGTTCATCACCAATAAACATCCCATCACGAATCCATGCTATTCACACTACTTACACCAAGGTTGACCGACCAGGCATGCACATAAATTTGTCACCGTCACATGCGTCCAATTACAAACTAAAATCAAAGCTAAATTACTTGCTAGAATATATTCTACTTGTTGTATTAACAGGTACGAGAACCAATCCATGCTCAAAAAAAAATCTTTCAAATAGCGGTCAGATGATCCCCACAGAGAATTCAGTCATAGAAGTTCCGCATCCAGCACTTTCAATCAGCTTCGGTCTTGAAAGAGGATAATGTCCAGCACATTCAATCAGCTATGGCCATTGATCGAGGACATTCAGAAGTCTACAAATCTGCATCAATATCAAATCATCCAGCACTTTCAATCAGCCACGGTCACTGAAAGAGGATAATGTCCAGTAATTTCAATTAGCTACGACCACTGATAGAGGATATTCCAAAATCTACAAATCTACAACAACATCAAAAGCATCCAGTACTTTCAATCAGGTATGACCATTAATAGAGGATAATGTCCAGTACTTTCAATCAGCTACGGCCATTGATAGAGGATATTCAGAAATCTACAAATCTACATCAACATCAAAAGCATCCAGTACTTTCAATCAGCTACGGCCATTGAGAGAGGATAATGTCCAGTACTTTCAAATCATCTTAGGCCATTTAATTGAGGATATTTACAAAGTCCGGAACCGGCATCAAAATCGTCCAGTACTTTCAATGATGAATTGATTGAGGACATGTTCAGTACTTTCAATCAGCTATGGCCATTGATCGATAACATCTAGGGATCCAGTACTCTCAATCAGCTTTGGCCATTGAGAGAGGATAATATCCAGTACTTTCAATGATGAATTAAAAGAGGATATTCCCCGACAACTCCAATGAAGTCCTACATTAGCAAAGTAATCAAGTCCTACATTGGCAAAGCAATTAAGTCCTACATTGGCAAGCAAGTGAGTCCTAACTGGGCACCGTCGACCGCGACACTCCATCAACAACAAAGGGTATATTCAGAATTGGGTCAAGGACATTGATTCCTCAGTATGGGTTACTCTCTAAACTCTAAACTTTACTTACTGCAGCATTGCTTTCAAAAATACCTCAAATGACCGTTTTTTGCGTGTTTTCGGAGTCGAACTACGTTTGGTCTGATTCCTTTCCAAAGGATACGTAGGCAACTTTCTAGCACGACCATACCCAAAGTTCTAAATGGTGTCTTTTCTTTCGACTACGTTACTTCTTCCATAAGTATTGTCGCTGAGGGGCTCTGTAGATACCCCATTTTGAACTCACATTTATGATTACACTACTCTTGTGCCTCGCCTTTGTGTTTGGATAAAAAATCGTTAGTTTCATCATGTTTTGTTAAGTTCTAACAGACTCCGTTAGTCAGGGACTAAACTGAACAACAGAACTTTAGATAAGGGCAAAACAGTACTTCTGTGCTGGATGCCTCATACGAGACATTGATGTCTTGTACGAGACATCTCCTCTGTCTGCGAGTCTGATTAACTTTCCTTCTCCGTTTCGACCTCTTTCTTGGCCAACACTCTCCGAATCCGGGGAATATCTAATAGAAGACTTCCTAGACGATTTCCTACTGATTTCCATACCTAATTAAACCTCTCCACCTCCATACTTGGTCCCTAAGCAATCTAAACCTATAAATAAAGAGTCTTTCAACCCTAGACTCTCCTAATGCTAGCTAATGGTTCCTAGTCATCCAAAAAGAGGTTAAAAACTCTCTAATCAGTCTCTCTCTCAAGAATCCCGTTTTTCCTCTCCCCTCACACCAAAACACCATCAAAAACTCATCTTTTCAAACCAAAATCATCACAAAACTCTTGGATCATCAAGGACTTAGTCAAGGCCATCAATTGGAATCTCAAGAACGCTTTAGGTAAAACTCCTATGCTTTTAATCTCTACTTCTCATCTCCTTCTTTGGTTTAGAGTAGTATAATCCTATCAAAATGATCTGCCTAGAGCCTCTCCAATCCATGGAGATGGTCTCGAAGCACATGATCCGACATTCTAATAATTAAAAAATTAATTATTGGCTTTATTTGTTTTAATTATTTATTTGCTATTTGATTAAAACACCTAAGCAAGACCAATACTAGATTGGGTGGATTGGGTGCTCCTTGACCTTCCCAATCCATAACTTAACCCCCTGAACTTAAGATTCTCACGGTCCGTGTTCCGTTCAACAACATGGTGGCAACTCTCAAATCAAAAAGGCAAAGCGAGGATATATTCTTCTCGGATGCAAACACTTGGGATTCAAATCAAGCAAATGAATGAAGATATATTTATCAATCAAGCAAAGTATACAAGATATCTTATCAAAAATTTTGGACTTGAAAATGCCAAAGCATACGATACTCCAATGGCCACCGGTAACAAACTAGATAAAAACTTGAAAGGTAAGAAGGTTGATCAAACCTTTTATAGAGGAATGATTAGATCTCTCCTTTATCTTACCTCTAGTAGGCCTGATATTATGTTTAGTGTTTGTGTTTGTACTCGTTATCAATCTGATCCTAAAGAAGCACATTTAATTATTGTGAAACATATTATAAGATACCTATCTGTTACTGTTAACCTTGGACTTTGGTACACCAAAGATTCTAATTATGATCTTGTATGTTACTCAGATGCAGATTATGCAGCATGCACGATTAACAGGAAAAGTACTAGTGGCACTTGTCATTTTCTTGGAAATAGACTTGTTGCATGTACTAGTAAGAAACAAGCTTCAATAGCTATCTCAACAACAAAATCATAATATATTGCTGCTAGAAGTTGTTGTTGTCCAATCCTATGGATGAAGCAACAATTGGTGGATTATGATATCATTGAAGGAAATTGTCTCATCTATTGTGACAACACATCAACAATTGCTGTTTCAAAAAATCCTGTCATGCATTCAAATAAAAACACAGACATCAAATATCATTTTCTCAAAGACCACGTGGAAAAAGATAATATTCATTTAGAACACGTGGGAACCGATTATCAAATTGCTGACATCCTTACGAAAGCACTTGATGTAAAAAGGTTCACTTTCTTGAGAGGAGAAATGGGTATGCTTGAACTAAAATAAGTTCATATAGTTTTGTCATTACTAATGATTTCTTTTGTTTTGTGATTTCTATTTATAATTATAGGCACAAATGAATTTTAAGGTTTTAAAGAAACCTTATGTGCTTAGTTCAGTCACGCGCCTCTATAGGACCATGAGCCTGCCTTGATCATGAACCTAGATGTGTCCGACGCCTGACAACTACTATGCGCCTACATGTACTCATGCGCCTCAAACAATCCATGCACCTCATTTAATGATAATGATCGAATGATTTAATTTTTCACAAGTACCATGTATGTGCTTTTGAATTTAAAATTCTTTTTTACCCATGTCTTGACACATATATTTTTTGATTGTTCAAGGGTACTTGTGCACCCCAAACTTATACCAAAACAGATAGTTTTGGTGTTTGTGCATAAAAATATAAAATTGTTCATACACTTATGAGGGAAGTGGAACAGATTTTCTAGTCATTTAGTGCCACATCATTGTCCTTTTATGAGACATCCCATAAATTTATGTCCACTACTCCACTTCTTCTTATTTTCACTCCATAACTATCTTTTCCACTTCCCCACTATTTTAAAATCCTAGAACTATAAATATCACCAAAACCTTTCCCACTCCTCATTTGTGCTATAGTGCCTTCTTTTTCCCACTACCCCTCTACAACTCTTCCTCTCTAACCCATCACTCACCTTTTCTCTCTCTACCTGCTCACTCTTTCTACCTTCTCTCTCATTTCTTCTTCAAAATTTCTATATATAAATGGGTCCTTTTAAAGCTACAACATCAAAATCTAAGACTCCCTAAGGCGATATGGTATGATTTCTTCTATCTTCAAAGTTTCAGTTTCTGCAAATCCACTTTTTTGGTTCGAAAACTCAGTTTTTCTCTATCTTGATTTCTCTCTTATTAGTTGATCTTTCTTGAAATCATTTATTGGGTTATGATTTTTTTCGGTGATTTTGAATCTTTTAAACTATAGCTTGCGAATTTGAAAATTTAGTAATTTTCGACTTTTCATATTTTTGGACATAAAATTGAATTTTCTGGTTTTATTGTTGATTTGTTCTGGTTTTTGTTTACATATTATTGATCCTCGTGTTCTTGCGGATATTTTGACATATTATTTGTTCGATTTGGTAAAGTTTTATGAATGTTGTGTTCTTCATGTTCTGGTGTTCTTCGAGCATTCAAGTTATGTTCTTCGTGTTTTTCATATTTGTAGCATATTCAGGGTTCTTAAATTCCTTAAACATGTGTTTCGTGTTTTTCAGGTTTTGATCCATAATTTTTCATATCTTATGTTTCTCTTATGTTTCTGATTTTATTACGTTTTTATGCTAAGTATGATCTTAATTCACAGTTATGCGCCTAAGTACGTTGTTATGCGCCTAATACTTATGCACCTATGGTCATCTGCACCTATACGTCTAACATTATGCACCTAACTTCATACTTAGTCAATTTATTTATATCTAATCTTTACTTAGTTTTTTCATAGAATCATCGTAATGCGCCTCGTAAACGTCATGCGCCTCTAATCTATGCGCCTATTCGCACTAACAATGTTATGCGCCTATATTTCATGCACCTAAAATTTACTTTGTTCATTTTTATGCTTCTATGCGCTTATATGTCTCTAACTTCAATTTTTTTTTTCCATATAGGATCCTGCAAACTTTAAACCAGGGGAGACTTTAAATATCTTGGAGCTATCAAGTGACCCAATGGGCATAGATATCTTGGTGCACATTAAAGATTGTGGACTGCTGCCATTGTTTGAAATAGACCAGTCTTTCTACACTTCTCTTCTGGTTGATGAGTTCTTTTCCACCGCAGTTGTCACTACTACAGAAGTCAATGAGCGCCCCAGACATACCATTGATGCCATTGTTCACGGCACTCCAGTTCATATCGGTTATGGAACAATTCACGACTTACTTGAATTTCAATTAGCTGGTTTTCTGATGTCTTATTTTGTTGAGGCGCCAAACGTGATGGCGCGGGGATTTCTCAACATTCCTACTCTTTAGAACAACATCAAATCAGTTGAGATTCGTGATGGTGGTGACTTACTCACTCATATTGCTCATTTGGTGGATGCTTCTATTGTTTCCAAAATTGGAAATGTGAACCATTTTACCGTAGAACAGTGGGAGTACACTGCTGCGATTATGGCAAAGACAAAACTGAACTGGCCCAGAATTCTTCTTAAGACATTGATGGATAAGTTCAAAACTCACTGTCGTTTGTTGACTAAGATTTTTCTTACCTACCCTGAACTCCAAAATTTCATCTTGATGAACCCTGAGCTGCACTGTGAAGATGTCCCAGTTTTTGGCAAGGACAGTTTGGTTCTCAAGAAGTGCAGGAAGAAGTCAGTTAGGCGTGCAGCTAGAACTGTCAATTTGGGATCGTCCTATCGGAAATCCCGTCCCGCCATATAAATGGGACGGGATGGGATAGTATATTCTAATCCTGTATAAAAGCGGGCCTATTTAAGACATCCCGTTTGGGACGCGGGACAAAGTGGACGGGACGGGATGGAACGGGATGTCCCGCATTTTTTTAATTTTAATTTTAATGTTAATTTTGTTAACCTCAAAGATATTTTAGCACTTAATTTTTTGTTTTTTCTTTCAACTATCCATTGTATTTTTTTGTTGATTAAGCTATTTTATAAAATAAGAAGTTTTGATCTTGTTGGATTGTAAATGATTAATCTTATGCTTTAAATTTAATGTTTTGACATCATCTTAGTTATATTTTAGTGTTGTAATATTAGCTTCTTGTTGTCCCGCATTTGTTCCGAATTGTCCCGCATCCCAAGGTAGGATGGGATGGGACAAGGATTTTCCATCCCGTGAAGAATTTGGGACATCCCATCCCGTCCCGTAGTATTGCGGGATTTCATAGTTTCATCCCGTCCCGTCCCGTTTTCCCGAATTGACGGCTCTACGCGCAGCAGGTGATAAAATCAAGGACGTTGAAGGAGGTTTAGTGGATGAAGAACAAAGTCTGATGAAGAAGAAGCGCAACATGGCACAGTAAAGGATGGCGCAGCAACTGGTGTAAAAATAGATAAAGGAAAGGGGATTGCAGAAGGAGAGGAAGGATTGAATGAAGAAGGCAGAATGGAACACAGAAGACTGCAAAGGGGACACGCGCTCAGAGACTTGAACAGAGGAATGACTGATTTTGTTGAGCGCGGGGGCAGACCTGCAAGGTGCACCAAAGCGCCAACTGATGATGACAAGTTGATGATGCAAGCGCAGGAAGCCAACAGGCTTGAGGTGTAGAAGAAAAGGGATGAAGAGTTCCAAGCCAAGAGAACTGCTGATCTTGCAAGGGGTAAAAGGCTAAGGGGAGCAGGCTCTAGCGCAGATACACAGCGCGCGCCTGCAAGCCCTACGCCTGTACCTCGTGTGCCTCCACCACCACTATCACCAACAACAAAAGCAACTCCTAAACTGACTCATCAACAACTCAGAGATCAACTTTCTTCCCAACTTTTTGGTGATCTTGAGGAAGAACCAAGTCAGGGGAGCAAGTGCCTCTCAAACGGCGCAGAACTGAACATGCGCCCTCTAGTCATGCCCCTCCTCTTAAAAAATCCACTGTTCCTTCTAGAACACACCAAGTGATTAATGGCGCATTTGGAAATTCTGATGATGAGTACCTTCAATCGCCTACGCGCCTCCCAACTCCATCCCTTGTGCCTACACCTCCTCCAGTTCCCTCTAAAATGGGACTGATTTTGGATCTTTTAAAGCAACTACAACAAGGACAGACTCGCATTGAGTCTCAACTGGAGCTTCATACTTCTATGATTTCCAGCAGGCTGATGCGATTGCTGCCATTAAGGGGGAGATGGCACGCATTGGGGTAGATATAAGCGACGAACATTTTCTGACTCCTCAACAATGGAATGATGCGATTGATCAAATGAATGACTTATTCAAAGCCATTCTTGCTTCTCTTCAAGACAAGATATAGATGGAGGCATCAATTTAAATGATGGCCAGGATTTTGTAAATGCAATTAAAGAAGTTGAGAAGAGTGTTGTTTCTGACATCAGGAAATTGTTTGAGATGGTAGCACGAGATAGTCAGAAACTGCTAAGTGTGGTTGATAAATTGAGTGAAGTGAAGAATGAGATTGAAATTTTGGGAATCACAGTCTATGGCGCAGAAGCACCAAGCGCAGAAGCAAATGCGCCTCCTACTCCAGCGCCTGAAAAGACTAGTGCGCCTACTCATTGTGCAGACTCTAATGCGCCTACTGTTGATATCAGTGCTTTATTATCTAAGTTGGATGTGCTGAAGGAGCTCATCATGACTCACTTTAGCGCATCTCCTCTAGCGCAGACAGGTGCTAGAGCATGTTTCTACTGACATTCTCACTTCCCAAAATGATGTTGAAGCGCATATCCAGCTTCTAGCTAAAAACTTTTCTCAACAACAAGCCATCACTCAGAGATCCATGGATGAGTATCAGAACTCCATTGATGGTCATTAGCGCTATATAAGAGATGAAGTGTCTGAAACTTTCACTTCAGTCAACCGTACTTATCAGCTATCCAAGCAGATCGCGCGCTCGGTAAACAACATTGAAAAAGGTTTAAAAGAAAACGACGCGCCTCCTGAAGGCCCTACTTCCTAGTTATGTTAGTTATGTTTTTTAGTTTCAGTGATTGCTAGTTTTAGTTGTGCTTAACTGTTTTAGCACTTTTGTTTTTGACTCTTTTGAATACTTGTATTCTGTAACTCCTATTGTTTACCAAGTATTAATGAGAATGAATGCATCACTATTTAACTCAAAACCTTGTTCATTCAAACTTTTCGTTTGTAGAACAATGAAATCATTGTTTTAAAGAAACTTCATATGCATAAAACTTTTAAACTAAACATATTTTTTGCATATAGTTGAAACTTTCAGATTAAAAACATTTCAAAACTAAAACTCATATCCTTTGAATGTGGTGAAAGTTATTTCTATCTTTCCATTGTGTTTTTCTTTGATCTTTTAGTTCAGATTATCGTTTGCATCATTGTGATTTTCAACCCAGTCAAACCGCCCAACTCTTTACATATCCTCTTTAGCCAAACCGCAAACTCTGCTGTGCATTTTATCAGTTCGGTTCTAGTGCCTTGAACCGCAGTTGGCCAAACTGATAAATACTCGGTTGAATTTTAAGGGTATTTTTAGAAAACATTTAGACCGCTATTCACCCCCCTCTAGCGGTTCTATACCCTTGTTGCCCTCTGGGACCAACACAAACATTTTTATGAGAAAATAACTAGAACCTTGGATTCGATGAGAATATAAGCACTTTATCTCTTTAAGAGTTGGAGGCTGTTTGAGAGACTTTAAAGCAGTTAACTCATCCTTTAATGAAAGTAAAGGCTTAACGACACTTTGAACAACTGAACATTGTTCTCTGTCTTTAACCACCCAAATTTATTTTAGCACTTTTAACCACGCTACTCCACATACGCTTGTATTAAACTCAAACCACTTAACGACCTCCAAAATTGTTAGAAAAAATAATAAAACTTGACTAGAGTAAACTTCAACACCCCTAAATAACGGGAAATAATTAAAATTTTGGAGGGTAGAGGCTAACTTTGAGGGGGAATAGAGGCTAATAGAGCATAAATATTCAATTATTGATGGCAACTAACATACAAGATAGAAAACCTCAATTGAGCTCTTGAAACTTTATTGTTGGCCCTCTACAAAAGCTTGAACTTGGGCTCAACTCGGCTCTACAACTTGCGAAATGTTGGATTCCATCAGCGTTTGAATATTTATGATCGATTAGCCTCGATTCTCCCTCAATTTTAGTGTATACTCTCATGAAATTTAGAATTGTTCGTTATTTAGGGGTGTTGAAGTTAACTCTCGTTAGGTTTTGTTAGTTTTTCTAACAATTTCTTATGTGTTGGGGTTTGGTTTTAATAAAAGCGTATTTGGAGTAGGGTGGTTAAAACTGCTAAAAATGAACATGAATAGTTAAAAGCGGATATATAGTAAAGTACAGTGGTTCAGAATGTCGATAGTCCAGAAGTAAACGAAAAAACTAACACGGGTATGTGAAAGGTACTATGCTAACCCATGTAGTTTAAATCATTCACATTTTCTACTACTCATCATGAATATGCAATGAAGGTTTTGTAAAAGGAGGCAAAAAAGTTTCAAAGATATAACTTTACACGATGGAGTATAAAATTGACACAAACAGAGGAAAAAAATTGGAGCGGAAATAGAGAAGAGGCAAATTTGCTTAAATTTATAATTTTGATAGTAAAGTATTTCAAATGGGTTAATGACAACTTAGTGCCTGAAAGGTAGGGGGTCTTCGGCGGAAGACCTGATGTTTTTTTTTCCGCCACATCAGGGTCTAATTTGAGTTTTTCTCGCCAATTAAGAGCTTTTCGACGAAATTCGTTAAAAATTCGGTTAAGTTGACATGTGTGCGTCACGTGATTAACATATATGTTACTTTTAACAATATTTTCTATTAAGGGGTTTAAAGAAAATTCTTAAATTTAAAGGGTTAGAAAAATTAAATATATTTCCAATATTAAAATAACAATTTTTGAACAAAAATCTTTAATATATTCTTTAATATACAATATAATTTTTTTCAAAATAACCAAAAATAATAAATAATTAGTTTTAAATACATAATACGGTAAATATATGTGTAATAATTTTAAGGCATATTTTTATATATTAAATTTTGTGAAAATTTAACATATATTTCTATAAGAGAGCATAGTGAATTTTATATTTATGATATTTTGCAAAAATATTTTCATGCCTTAAATATTAATTAACCTTTTTTGATATACTATAATATAATTTAAATTGATGAGCTTTTATTCTTTTGAAATCTAAAAAAAGTTATTAGTACATCAATTAAATGTACAATACTACGATCCACTAACTTTAAAACAAAATAAAGTAAACTTCTTTAAAACAAAATAAAGTAATTTCCTTTACCTAAAAAAGAATATTAAAAAAATGGTTAATGACAATTTAGGGCCTGAACTCCAGGGGGTGCGTATAAAAGGGGTCTCGATTTTTTTTCCCGCTAGATCAGGGCTTCAAATCAATTTTTTTTGGCAATTAGGGGCTTTTTGAAGGAAATTGTTAGAAAACTCAGTTAAGTACCATGTACATGGCACGTGATCGTCAAAATATATGTATTTGTAATTGATATTAGCAATGAAAGACTTTAATGAAATTTCAGAAACTTAGAGGGCTAAAAACATATTCTTTGCAAAAACAACTTTTTTAATAGAAAAAAAATTAAATTATCATATACTCCCTCCGTCCCAATAGAAGTGAGACTAATTTCCTTTTTGGTCCGCCCCACCACACGTGAGACTGCCCAAAATGGAAATGTTTTAATATATTTATATTCAACCAACCCCACTATTTAAATCCACTCATTCTCTTCTTCATTTTCCACCACACAATTTATCCAACTAACACTACTATTTACCCCACTCATTCTCTCCCTTCATTTTCTACCACACATTTAATAATTTTTCTTAATTATTGTGCCCACAATTCTAGTAGCACTTGTGGTGGGACAGGGGGAGTATATAAAAATTAAAACAACTTTTAAAGTCATTAAATAAACTAAATGTACTATATTTTTATGAATGTTTATATCAAAATCTTTTCACCAAAAATTAATAAAACTTGATATACTCCATCCGTCCCGCTTGAAATTGCAAAACTTTCCATTTTGGGCGTCCCATAGAAATTGCAAAATCCATAAATGGAAAGTTTTTACCCACTTGCACACTTATATCCACTAACCCACTAACTATCCTCTACCCCACTTTCTCTCTCCCACTCAGCTATCAACACTAACAGGACATCACCTTTTTCACTTTTTCCCTTAATTATTGTGCCATATTTTTTTTTTTTTGCAATTTCCGGCGAGACGGAGGGAGTATATAATTTTTGAACAAATAAAACTTTTTTTTAGATACTACATAATATAAGCACTCTTCCATCCTCCAACGCCGTGCACCACCGCCCTCAACCTCCACCGATCAAATTTATCTGGAAAAAAAACAACCACCAAATGCATCTCCAATTTTCCCTCAATTTCTCGCCATTCAATCACAGCCAGTGTTCTAAAAGACGCCCGTCTAGGCCGCTTAGACCCCGCCTAGGCGCTAGGCGTTCATGAAGCGCCTAAGTCCCGCCTAAGATATTATAACTATTTCTGAATTCTCGGCCCCGCCTAAGTCCGTTTAGACCCCGCCTAGGCGCTGCTGCGGCGACTAGCGACCGCCTAGTGCCTTTTAGAACCTTGATCACAGCCCTTAACAACTCGCTGGAATTTTAGCAAATTCACAACCAATTTTAGCAAACCATCATGGAAACCTTAGAATTTGGGGAAAACAAGTTAATCCAAAATTAAATTAATTCAAATCATCAAGAATAAGCACTTCCGGCCAAGGTATTTGAGGATGGCAGCGAGATATACGGGAGCTCCGGCACCAATTTGCGCGGCGTACTTGCCGCTTTCAAGAAATCAGCAATACGACCAACCGGAAATTGAAGACTGGCCTAGCTACTTCTTGATGTGGTGTTCTTTGCGGCTCCAGATCCTAGGGGACGACGAGTTTTGTTTGGTGGGTGGGGGGCCGGCGTGGGAAGGGGGAGGGTTTGTTGATTTAGTGGTGGAGAGGGAGTGGGTAGCGCCGGAAGTTCGAGAGAGAGAGAGAGAGAGAGAGAGAGTTGGGAATCGCCGGCGTTGGGAGAGAGACGAGTAATTGGTGAGGGTCGGTGTAGGGGGAAAAAAGAGAGGAGGGGGGTTGAGCAAAGAGAGAGACGGGAAGAATTCATTTCCCTTTAAGCCCATTATTATTTTAGCTCCTTTAGTTTCACAATGTGCATTAGAACCCTAGTTTGCATATATAAATTACAAATCCATCCAATCCGTGTATCACGTGCCATGCACATGGTACTTAACTGACTTTTCTAACGATTTCCGTCAAAAAGCCCTTAACTGGCGAAAATTTTACATTTGAAGCCGTGATCTAGCGGGAAAAAAAACCAAGGCCCCTTTTAGACGCACCCCCTGGAGTTCAGGCCCTAAATTGTCATTAACCCTAAAAAAATGTAGAAAAGTTATGTTTAAAAAATAAAAAAAAAAACCACCCACATCTTCTCCAAATTCATCTCACATTCCAATCTCTCCAGCCCCTTTCATCATCATCCACAACCATTACTCTCTTTATCCTTCTCAACCACTATTGCACAACCTCACAACTACCATTGCCATCACCTCAAACCCCACCATTGCACCACAACCGTTGCTCAAGAGCTCAAGCCGAATCCCCCACCCCTTCAAAAAAATCCGGTGAAACCCACCCCTTTGCATCTTGATTTTGATGATTTCAATGCTGTTGAAGGAATAAAGAGAAGGATTCCGACATTGATGTCGCCGGGAATAATGGAGTTTTGCTTTGGTGTTTGAGGAAGAGAGAGAAGGTTCCGAGGATATTAAATCTGGGGGAAGGGGCATACGAAGAAATTGAAGCAGAGCAGCGGGTGTGGAAGGGTTAAGCCGTGGGAGGGCGGCGACAGAAGGAAGGGACGGGGCGGGTGTAACACTCGAAATTTTTTCTATTTTCCATAAATATCAAAATGTAACAATTTACAACTCTAAAATACTATACAAGATATCAATAATAAGCCCAAATTCTCTATAAACTGCTCCGCCCCAAATCCTTTCATCCCGATCATCGCTTAACTGAAAAAAACTGAAACTGGAGGGGGGTGAGCTGGGGGGATCAGTAAGAAAGGGGATAAACAATATCACAGAAGACAATGGAACACAAACACCAAATAATAATGTCTATGAAATTATAAATATGGACATGCCAATAAGACCCGTTTCATAAACCGAATAACTGATCAATCATACTTTATAGTCCGATGTACTAATTATATTCGGGTCCAGTGACTCAACCAAATTAACCGAATTGTTGGCCGCCCTCATGGAGCCGGACCCAACACAAACACAATAACCGAGTCCACTGCAACCGTTACATAATTAGCTACATCAAAACTATTCTATATAACAAATCTCATATTTGAGCACAATAATACACAAAGCATGCTTTCCAAATAATCGTAATATTTACCGAGCAATTTCAATTCCAAAGCAATTATCAAATGAGACCGAACAAATGATATACGTATCAATAATACGGAGTACTACGATAAGACGGGTATAAAAAAAAATGACACGGAATCAATACTGCGCAGTCTCCCTTACCCAAAATAAATACTAAACGGACCACCAAATTAAACAGAGAACTACGAACCCATCATCTTCATTCGCTCGTACTAACTTTCAAAGGTCACTGACCTGCATTATTTTTCTGTGCTAATTTCATAACCAACCATGAGTATTTATACTTAGTAATTGTAAATGACTCATCAATTATTAGAACACTCATGCTAACCAAAGAAATGGGTGGAATTTTATAGTTCAGCTTCCTTCCTAAGGGAAATGACGTGGCCTAGCTAAAAGGCAACAATTCAAATTCTTATCCTACTAAATCCGTTCAATTCATTTTTATTTTATTTTTTTCCGATCCGTCTGTTAGGCCCAATTGGTAGGAAAATAGGCTAGAGGGGGGGGGGTGAATAGCCTTTTTAAAACTTTTTCAAAGAAACACTTTATAAAAGCAAAGTCACTTATCAGTTTGCAAACTATTATCAGTAAGCGCAGCGGAGAAGATATGACTTAGTTTAACTCACACAAAATCAGTATGAAATGGTTTTGAGAGCTTGGTTTAAACACAAAGTGATTTCAAAAAGTTCAATACAGTTTCAAGAGATTGGTAAATAGAAATTACAATGAATCAGTAAGAACAAGTAAGATATGCCGGTGATAGAGTTCCAACCGGCAAGGATAAAATAAGTAACAAGGGACACAGTGATTTGGAGAGGTTCACAGTGTAAATACTGCTACGTCCTCTACCAAGTTTTGTCAGAACTTGGATTTGGGTTAAGAGCACTATTAGATATCCCTAGTCTATTACAAGAGCGGCTTTGCCGGATACAAAGACTAAATTCTAGAAATCACTAATGGATCGTAGTACAAATCTGACCAAGTGTTTTTGAGCGGCAAGTCCAAGAGAACCTATCTCACGCAGGTGGGTGGGTGAATAACTCAAGCAACGTATTCCTTAAAATAATCTAGTTCGGGAATACTGACAATATTGATGAGTTTGTGCACAAGTGTATGTCCTAACAATTGTCTAATGATTTCTGGGACAAGGAATGTTTGAGCTTCAATGAATGCTCTAAACAATCAATTCTCTTCAATGCACTGAAATCATCAACCCTCTTCAATGCTCCAAGTCCTCTATTTATAGGAGTTAATGACTTGAGTCTTAAGGAAGAAGGTTAACAATTTTAATTTCCAGCCGGTTAGGTAAGGAGCATTAAATGCGGTATCTTTGGCATTAATGGCGAAGATATGGAGTACACGCATGCTTGGAAAAGTCTGATAGGTAAAGACCCCTTTGTCTCAACCGGTTACCTGCAAAATCAAGTAGAGACAGAGTATAGCTAACTATCAGTACAGACTGTCTTCGCCGATCGGCAACTTGAGTAGTAAGTTAATCGGCAACTTGAGAGCTGATCAGCTGATTTGCTTCCTTTCGCTGGATTGCCTTGATTGAAAAATTGTTATACACCT
The DNA here is from genome assembly GCA_026119855.1 of Campanula takesimana. Classification (NCBI taxonomy): domain Eukaryota; kingdom Viridiplantae; phylum Streptophyta; class Magnoliopsida; order Asterales; family Campanulaceae; genus Campanula; species Campanula takesimana. The sequence continues at coordinate 1,173,636 of JAOWBW010000063.1, forward strand.
GTGCTGGTCACAAAGAATCCTAAGGGTACCTTATTAAGGTTCTAATAAAATTGGGGGGGGTCCTAAGTGTAAAACATGATTGGGATTAAGCAATTCTATGTCCTATACATATATATGAACAACAATCTCCTCCTAATTGCTTAAGTCCAATCACCCTAAACAAGAACATCTATCTTAGCTTAGTAAAAGAATATTTTCATAAGGTAGTCTATTTATTTTCATTCCCTAAGCCAAGTCACACTTGATGTCTTAGTAAAGGTAAAGAAAAAAAAGAATAGAAAGAGATGAATGATTGCTTATTGCAATGATCAGCAGAGAAGTAATGATTTGCAAAACAAAGTTAGCATGAAGAGCAGTAGAAATAATATAAGAACATAACAAAATATAAGCATACACAAAAACAGAATGCTAGCAAAGAGTTTGTTGGATATATCTTTGAAGATCTTCAGGATATTTGTATCATTGGCTACATTGACTCAAGACACGGGAGGGTCTTCTTGCTGGTCAGCAGCCTTTGATGTAGATCTAGTACGCTTGGACTTCTTCTTTGCTCTAGCAGCCTCTTTGTCAGCTTTCCTCTTTTGTCTTCTCTGTGTACTTTTCAATCTCTCAGTCAGCATCTTGTTGTTGGCTTCAAGAGCAGCAATTTTCAGTTGAGCATCAGCAAGAGCAGACTTGGTATCAGATAGCTCTTTTACAGTTCTCTCTAAGTCTCTGATCTGTAGTCTTTGGTCATTAACAAGTTACTGTTGGATCGAATTTGTAGATCCCAAGCATTCAGAGAGCTTGATAAGTCTTGTTTCTCTATCAGTCAGAAGATCCTTCAAGTATTTAATTCGTTTATTTTCCTCCTCCTGATTGGACTTAAGTATCCTTTTGGAAAGATCTTTATGAGTGTCCTTTATCAGGCCAGCAAGAGAGAGTCCCATATCACCAACATCAGCACAAGTGGCAGGCACTTGCTGATTTGAAAAATCACCCTCCTCAAAACGGATGAATTCATAGAGGCTGTGGACAACAACCAGTTTCTCAATTACAATTGGCATGGCAAAACTCTCGGCAGATTGGACCATTAGAGACGGCACAAAATCTTCATTGAGTAAGTCAGCCTCTTCTATAAGCACATTAGCAGGATCGTCCATCGGTAACTCGTCATCAGAAGAGAGAATGACCATCAATGGAGAAAGAGGAACAGGAATTGAGGCAGAAGGCAGAGGCAAGAATTGTTGAAGAAATCAGCATAAGCAGCATCGGCATCAGCAAGAAGGAATTTAGCAGGAATAGAAGTTGAAACAATGAGGAAGGAAGCATCAGCAAAGACATCTGCACGGGGAATCGGCATGGGAAAACCAGGATGAATAATAACAGCACGATCGTCCGGCAAATGAAAAATACCATTGTCTTCCATTGATAGAAAGATAGCCATAAGTAGATTAAGACAAGCCCGTCCTTCAAGGATCATAGCCATTAACCTGGCATTCATCAGCCTAGAGGTATAGACCAAATGATCAGCACGCTGTCTTGGGTGAAATATTGGCAAGGTCAGTGCAAGAGCAACAGATTTCACTAAAAACAACAGTCCACGAGGATCAGTAGCCCAGAATTCGAGTATATCATGAAGTTCATCGTTGATCATCATGAACCTTCTCATCCAACCATTCGTGACGATGCAAACCTCCTTAGGAGAGGGACCAGGCAGGTGGATTTTTCCTCCAACCTTTATCTTCCCAGGTAAGCAGTGTAGAGGTTCATAAACAGGTCCTTTCACCTTGATCTTGGACACCCGGGGAGCCTTCCCTTTCCTCCTTTTGAAATCAGGTTTAATCCAGGGCATGAAAATTATCTTTTCGCTTGCGGTGGAACCAGCAATGAAAGGATGATTTTTGCCGAAAGGAGAAGGAATCCTTTGAAGAGTGGATCGGAAGGACCTGATTGGCTGATGAAGAGGAAACAACTGTTGGCCAAAACTGTTAGCAGGAATAGAGACGTTGGTAGTGTACCAGTTTGAACTCATCATCTCCTTGGCATGAAGCTCAAAATTCTACTCAGTAGGTGGAGCAGAATCCCTTTCACCTTTATTTGGTAATTCTACATAGTCATCAGGATCTATCTCATCTGAGCTTTCCTCATCAGCAGCTGCAGCAACTGGTTGTGCTTCATCAGCAACAACATGTTATAGAAATAGAGGTTCCTCAGGAGAAAATAAAGCATCTTGGAATTCTTGAAATTCTTCAAGCTGTAAATCATGAGCTATCATAGCGTCAAGGGCACCATCTTGATCATCAGGATCGGCAATCACAGCCTCGGCACCTCCTCCCAACTCAACAACCTCTCTAACACCAGTATGATCAACAAAGATAATAGCAGGGATAATCTGAGTATCGGAAGTTGGCTCAGAATTAGCAAGTAGAGGTTCATCAGTAGCCTTTACTGGAATGATCTGAGTGTCAGCAGTTGGCTCAGTCAGATGAGTGTCTGTAGTTGGCTCATCAGCAAGGTCTGTATCAGTGGAAGCATCTAATTTACCAGCACACACTCCTCCTGAAATCGGCAAATCTCTAACGGAAACTTCATCAGCAGCATGAGTGTCTGAAGTTGTCTCAACAATCTGCTCAACAGATTTATCAGTAGATCCTTTGTCAGCAGAACCTCCTCCTTCTTGACTATGCTCAGAGCCATTACCAGCTAAGACTTAGTCAGCAAAGGCTTCAGCAGATGATATAGTGGTGGTAGGAACTGTGGGCTTCTTGTAGACTATGCTAATTGGCATCTTGTCATACTCACCGATTGAGTCAGAAGACGTGAGAGATTCACCAGCAGCTTTGTGAGTACAAACAAAGTCAGCAACATCAACAGAACTGTTGGGAGTAGAAATGGGATCATTTGTTGGTTGCTCGACTGGACGTCTGGTAAGATAGGCTTCAGACTCTTTTATCAGATCAATAGTGGCTTTCGTTACCTTCAGCAGAAATAGATTAGCTAATGGACCAGCAGAAATGCCTTCATTATCGTTGTAAACCAGTAAATCATCATCGTCTTCTGGTCTTCCCATTTGATAGGGATCAGATCCAAGAAAGTTTGACTGCTGACCGTATACATCAGCATAGGCGACCCATACACTTTGGATCATCAAGTCTTGTCTAATTCTATCTTGGAAGAGATAGACTTGATTCCATGGAAGCGGCAGGAGATCAAAGAAACCCCCAAAGTTCAATCTGAGTTCAGTTTTTGATAATCTTTGAAATTTCTGAAGGGGAACAAACTTCTCTTTAAACAAGTCAGTTAGTCCATTCAGGCTTGAAAAGTCAACATAATCAGCACGGTTTCCAGGAGAAACCAACTCCTTTCTTTCCTCATGAAACTGGAGCAACCGGCGAATGAAGGGGTGAAGATGATCAATTGGAAACACCCAATTATTTGGAAGGACCTTATTAGTGAAGGACCAATGGTTGCGATAGAAAGAATGGAAAGTGGGGTTTCTTACAGGTCGGCATTTTCTTATAACAGCAGACTTCTTTAGTACATCAGCAATATGATCTTCAACCAGACCAGCAATGTCTTCTACTTCAATCTTAATTATAGGAGAAGTCAGTGAAATACCAGAGAGAAGAGATGGAGCAAATCTTATCATTTTTGTTCTAGGATCAGCACTTGGAATTGTCACAAACTGAACTTGATCAGCAGGTTTTGGCTTTGGAACGGTGAATGGTTCACCGGCAGATATGACTTTTGACTTTTTGGTTTGCACTTTATCAGCAGCCTTGACTAATTTCCTTTTTCTAGGAGCAGTAGGAGTTGAGTCAGCAAGAATCCTGTCGGTAGATGGTGCAGGAGTAGAGACATCGGTAGGAGTCACAGTGGCAACCTTAACAACTTTCTTTGCCTTTTTCTTCTTTGGAGAACCAGCAGCTTGAACAACTACTGTGCCGGTAGAAGCCTTTTTGGAGATTCTATTCCAATCAGTAAGTTTAAAGGACTTAAGACTGGTGAAGTCAAAGCTTGGAGGAGTAGGAGAGGCTCTGACAATGTTTGAATTGTTTCTCAAAATAATACTTATCAGCAAATAATGACATCCTTTATCAGGGTGAGCCTTGTTCTTTCTTCTATCCTCTTTCCATTTAACAGCAGCAATAGCAATGACCCTGAATAGGTAGGCACACCAGTTGAATTCTTCTTGCAACATGATGGCTGCCATTGCCTCAAACTGTATATCAGTTACATGGCTGTGAGAGCCAGATCTGCACACTAAGCATCTATCAACAATCTCAGCAAGAGCATAAAATCTTCTTCTGTAATGAGTGTAGACACCCCGCCTTGGACCGCTCACCCCGATTGCACACTTGATTTTGTGTTTCTCCCTCTTTTAAGTGTTTTCTGTTAGTTTCTGTTACTTTGGTTAAGTTCCAGACGGGCTCCGTTAACTCCAGGGACCAAACTGAATAACAGTTCTAACTTTCTAGTCCATTATGTCAGATTTTGCCTTTCAGAGTCGCGCACCTCCGCCCCTTGAGGTCAGACGCGCGCGCCTTCCGCCGCCTAGGTGGGATGCGCGCGCTTCTGGGGTGCGTCAGTTACAGATTCTGCCCAAGAATCCCTCCCTTGCTCATTATACATGATTTTTCCTGGGAAAGATTTCTTGGAGACTCCGTTTGGCTTCAAAAACTCTCCTCTTTTAACTATAAAAACCCTTCCAATCCATCATTGGAGGGGACCTCTTTTTGACCTTAAGAATTTTCCACCTTGAACCTTACTCTAGGCAATTTACTAAAGATATTCTCTCCAAGTATTCAACCTCTTCTTCAAGACTTTTCAAGAGGTTCTCTTTGAAGGATATTATAGGTAAAATGTCTTAACTTTATTCTTCTTCTTCTTCTTCAATCAAATGTGCAATCACCCCAAAACCATTTGGGACATGACACCAATGGCCCTTTCATTACATTGAATTGGCCTAGGAGTTATCTCCCTACATTTTAAACAATAAAACCCCTTTTTATCATAATAGAAAGAACACATTTATCTTTAAAGTGAATTATGAACAAACAAGACCGACTTTACTCGGGCGAAATGGGTGTTTAAGTACTTCCCATTTCGTAACCTAACCCCCGAACCCCTCATCCCAAAGAATCTCTGTTTTCGTAAATCAAACTTAGGCTCATAAACATTAGGTTTTCTTACGTTCCTAAAAAACGTGGGTGGCGGTTTTCTATAGTCAAGTCAATGTCACTCATCTTTAGTGACAAAAGGTCTTCACCGCAAAATCACATGTCTTATCTCCCCAGCAGAGTTGCCACTGTAGATACCCCGGGGAACCGCGGCTTGGCTAGAGCGCGCGAAAAGTAACAAAACTTAACAAAAAAGAAGAAGACAAAGAATGTGTATGTAATCGGGACATGAGAGGTCCAAGACAGGGTGTCTATAGAGCCCCTCGGCGACGTGGATTGCGAAGCAAAACGTGTCGATGAAAGAAAGACAACCGCCAAGGACATCGACAAGAGAAAACAAATATTCAATAAAACATGAATTTGAAATTTGCGAAGGATAGGGGTGCGCTCCCTGTATGAGCGGCTTTATTAATATAGAAAGGGTATGGCGGGATCCGTTTTGCTGAAGCGGGATCTGTTTGCTGAAGTGGGATCCGTTTGCTGATGCGGGATCTGTTTGCTGATGTAGGATCCGTTTGCTAACGCGGGATCCGTTTGCTAAAGCGGGATCCGTTTGCTGGTACGGGATCCGTTCGCTGGTGCGGGATCCGTTCACTGGTGCGGGATCCGTTCGCTGGTGCGGGATCCGTTCGCTGGTGCGGGATCCGTTCGCTGATGCGGGATCCGTTCGTTGATGCGGGATCCGTTTGCTGAGGCGGGATCCGTTTGCTAGAGGCGGGATCCGTTTGCTGGAGGCGGGATCCGTTTGCTGATGTGGGATCCGTTTGCTGAGGCGGGATCCGTTTGCTGGAGATGGGATCCGTTTGCTAAGGCGGGATCCGTTTGCTGATGCGGGATCCGTTTGCTGATGCGGGATCCGTTTGCTAAGTCGGGATCCATTTGCTGATGCTGGATCCGTTTGCTGAAGCGGGATCCGTTTGCTGAAGCGGGATCCGTTTGCTGATGTGGGATCTGTTTGCTGATGCAGGATCCGTTTGCTAAGGCGGGATCCGTTTGCTGAAGCGGGATCCATTTGCTGAAGCGGGATTGCTGATGCGGGATCCATCTTGCTGATAGCGGGATCTGAGGCTCCGTCTGCCTATATGTGATATTGTTGTGTTGCTTGATGGAAAGGTGGTGATTTTGCGGCTCACCATGGACCGAGTTATTGTCATTGAACTGTAATTGTTTGACTCTGTGGGATGCAGGCGTAGTTGACGGCGGATCACTTTCTGCTGGGGATGAAGTTCCTTGAGTTGTAGATGATGTTGACCTTGTGGTGGTACCTGGTAAGTGTGTGCTTTGCAGATATATGTGCTTGTGACATGTATGGGATGTGAAATGGTAGTTATGAGGGAAATTGTGCTTGTGGTGTGATGTGATTTGAAAGCAGTTTGTATGAGAGAGAAGTAAAGTGATTCTGTGTGTGAAGTGATTTTTGAAAGCGGAGATTGCTTGAGATGAAGGATGTTCATACCTTCACTTACCATTGCCGTTGGATGGATTTGTGATGTTCTGGTAGATGCTTTGGCGGAGAGTGTCGCTGCCTTTGATGATGAATTCGTTTTTTGATGGAGTGTCGGTGAGATGTTATTCTGGGTGATGGGTTGATCGTGCCAAAAGGCTGCCTACGTATCCCTTTAAGAGAATCAGACCAGCGTAGTTCAAGGATGATGGAGAATGCTGGGGGAGAATGCTAGGAGCAAAGCAAAAAGGAAACACATAATTTTGCGCAAGAAAAGAAAAAAAAAGAAAAAAAAATCTTTTTTTTTTTAATTAGAAAGAAAAGAATATGCACACACGTGAGAAAAAGATTTTTTTTTTTTAGTTCGTGGGTGAACCATTTTAACCATTGTGTGTTTGTAAAGCCAACCCAAGATCAAGTCATGTTCAATCGAAGTCCGGATTGCCTCGCTTGAATGTTGTCGCCGCGGTGTCCAACGAAAATTGATGTCTAGCCCCAAGAGATTTGTCGTTTATGAGGCTTCAAAAGACTTTCGATGCCGAGATAAGGGGTTGTTGATTGAAAATCGCCTATAATTCCCTTGATGCCAATCTTGCATAGCCCTATGATAAATCGCCTTTTGATGTTGACGAGAGCAAGCCTCAAGAGAAGATTATTAATACCAAGCTTCGGGAGATTGCTAAGCCCCAAATGTCATGTGGGATTCGAGATGGCGGGATGTGAAGACCTTTCGATGTGAAGCCCCAAATCGGCTTAGGTTTGTATTGAGAGTGGATGCCACATTGGGTAGGACTCTTGAAGGCGATCTCCTTCTTTCTCTTGCTTGGAGATGGATGGCCCTTTTGTGGTTGATACCCAAATGGCGGAAGGTCCATGTCGAAAATGTAGTACGGTCTTTGGGAGATGTCTCGTGGGAGTGGTGATGTTGTTGCAGATGATAAGGTCTTGGCGTGATAAAGTCTTGAACGGTATGTTTGCTCGCGTCTTCTTGAGTTGAACCGACGGCGGATCTTCGGATGCAGCCTGTGCTTTTGATCTTGGAGAAGGGGGTGTTGTATTGCAGAAACATTGGGATTGGCCGTAACTCTGCTTATAGAGTTAACATATTGTCATTGCCCGCTATAACTCAGCCGGATGAGTCTAGCATATTGAATCTTTTTCCTTTTCTCTAAGACTTCCTTCAGAATCTCGCTGTGAGTTCTAACAAGAATCATCAAATTCATTCATATCATCGGAGCCTTCATTTAAAACCAAGAGGCCTTTTGACTGGAAGTGTTGAGGGACCATTGAAGTTTGATCCCTTTCATGGAGCCATAAGACTACTCCCAAATTGCATTGCTCGGGTACCACTGCCCCAAAAGCTTGTTAATTACGAATCCCCAATATTGCCCTTTGCTTGAATTACTGTAAAGCCGTGGCCCAAAAGATTTGTAGATTGCGATGCCCCTTGAGACCTTTCGGTATGAAGCTTCATATGTTGCTGGGGAAATTGAAGTGAATTGCTTCTTGCCGAGGTAGCCTTTAAGACTTGACCATAGCCCCTAGAGTGCCATCATTGATTGTGAGAAAGGTCCATCCTTGATTGGGGGAACGAGCACGGGCACACATGATAAGAGGGCTCTTTGACATCCCTTTTGAGAGACTTTGAGGATAGTCTCACACATCTTTCTCGAGCATAGCCCCTATGGCTTATTGACTGTCAAATGAAGCGAGAGAAGCCCTTGTTCTTGAGTCACATAGCCCCTAGGGTCACAATTTGTTGAGAAAAGCAAGAGTGACTCATCCTCGTGTGGGGGAACAAACACAAGGGGACATGGCAAGAGATACTCCATTCTCGGGAGTCTTTCGGCATACTTTAGAGGGACATGCTTGTAGAAGCTTGAATTACATGTTGTTGCTTGCTGCCCAAACCAACTGACTAGCTGGGGATTATTTTGTGCAACCTCGTACCCCTTCAATGATAGTCTCGTTCTCGGACGGATCTTGGTTACCACGGGCTTTCTTCTCATGAGCCCAAAGATGCACATTGCAAGAACAATCTTTCAATAACCCAAAATGACCTTTGATGGTGCCATATCTCGTCAAGCCTTTTGTGATTCCAAAGTTGGAGGATGATGATGATGATCTTGATGTGAACTTCTGAAAAAAAAAATCTTTTTTTTTTAATTTTTTTTATGGCACACCCTGTTTTTTGCCTAGACCGCCCTTTTGTCTCTTTTTTTTAATTCCTATTACTAGGTAGAGAAAGAGAAACGGAGATTGCTGTCGTCGTCCTTGTTGTTGTAGGACTCCTTGTAGGATGATCTCTTGTTGAAGCCCCATTTCAAATCTGAGCCTCTTCCTTGATGAGTTTCTCTTCACCCAAGGTAAATTCACCATTGTTGATCAAATCATGGATGATGTTCGGAGAAGGAAGCATTCCTCGGTAAGATGGCCACTGTGTTGATGATAGCCACAATATTTGTGATGGGCATGGTTGGGACGCATCGTCTTGGGTTTGTACCCTTCTAAAGGTTTGATCTTTCCACTTGCCACCAAAGTTTCAAATACTTCAGCTTGGGTTACTCCTAGGAGAGGAGTGAAAACTCGATTGTCGGCGGTACTTTTGTGGCTTTTGAGGGACGGGCCACTTGAGCATGTTTTACCGTTGACCTTTTCCTTGTTTTCGGCGAACTCTTGCAGACGGGCTTTGAGTTCGGAAACCTCTTCCTCGTGAATTCTCCTCTCGAGATCATAACGGGCTTGCCATAAATCGTCCTTGCGGCGGGAATCCTCGAAAAGTCTATCCATTTGTTCCCCCATGGCTCTTATTATGTTGAAAAGCCTTTCGTTAGACACGGAAATGTTCTCTCCCTTGTTATTGTTGCTGTTGGAAGCCATTGGACCTATTGAGAGAACACGGTTGATCTTAGGTTGGCCCCACAAATACCTTTTGAGTAAAGTAAATTAACCCACAAACAGGAAAAGACTCAACCACATAAGGAAAAATGACTCTTTTTTTTTATTTATTTACAAAAGTCGGAAGGACGTAGTCCTTTTTGGGGTTTCTAGAAAAATAGTGGAATCGTCACACTAGTATATAGAACATCTTGCGGTCCCCTATACTCATCGGATTCCACCACGCTTGTGATACCTACATGTGACGGGATTAAACTAAATTAATGTCATAAAGCATACATGCGGGGACGGATTTTTTTATTTTCGTCCAAAATAACCACTTTGGGGACGGAGTTTTATTGCGTCCGTATCAACAAGTTGGTATGTATGATTTGAAAATTAGTTTAGGAAAATCTCGGTACATGAAAACCGACTTGGTCACGGAGTGTTAGACCCTAACTAGAATTGTGCGGTTTGTCGTCGTCTAAAGAGAGGCTTAAAGGTCACCCCCGGCATGTAGTCTTGAACTACGCCACGGGCTTAGGTTGACCGCTTCGAAAGAGTCAAGGTCGGGTGGAGCTTGAAACTTTCTAGGACGGGCCTCGACGGGTTTGGGGTTGGACTTGTGCGACTCGATAGTGAGCAGTTAATAGGAATTATGTGCGCGTAGTGTGAGGTCCATCACGTGACAATTTTTTTTTCTTTTTTTTTTAAAGAAATAATAAAAAACAAATAAGCACGTATTTACAACTTTCGAATCACCCGTGTGACCGATAAAAATAAAACAGAGAATTAAAAGATGGTTTTGTGCAGGCCCGGTGCCCACACACTGTCAAAACTGCTTTGTTCTGTGCACTGTTCTGTTCTGGAGAGTTGCCCAGACGCGCGCGCTTTATGCTGTGAGGATGGGAGGCGCGCGCCTTAGGCACTAAAGGGCAGAGGCGCCCGCTTCTGGGCAGTACCTGCAAATTCATGGGTTCAAGGGACTGCCTTGACCCTAAATAAAAACACTTTTCCCCTGCAGAAACTGTTAGCACAATAACATGAAATTTGAAGGACAAGATGAGAGGCGGACGATTCTGGTGGTGAAGGTGGGATGCGCTTAGGCCAAGAAGGCCAGAGGTGCACGCGTCTCACCTTTTTCCACCAGAATGCCCAGAAAACTGTAAAAAGAACACCAAAAATGAAAAACGCAAGTTTAACCCTCTAAGTCCCCAGCGGAGTCGCCACTGTAGATACCCCGGGAAACCACGGCTTGTCTAGAGCGGTGAATTATCCTAGGATGTCTACTTGATTTTAAGAGTCTCCACCCAGGTTTTAGAGGAACGCGAGAAAACCTAAGAAAATAGCCTTTTTTATTGATTACGAAACCAAAGATTCTTGAGATGAGGGGTTCGGGGGTTAGGTGACGGAGTGGGAAGTACTTAAACACTCACTCCACCCCGCTTACGCGGGTCTTGCTACTTTTGGTGTTCTAATACTAAAAAGAAAAGTCCTTCAATTATTAATGTAAGAAGTGCTAACAATTACAATGGAAAGAAAGGGGAAAATTAAAAGGAAATAAAAGAGAATTTTTTTTATTTATTAATTTATGCTAAAAGATTACATGTAACAATTATGCCAAACAATTACATGAAGAAATGAAATGAAAATTAAAGTGGAATTTGGAATGTTGGGATGTAACCTTGGCCAAACTTCAATAGTGAAGTGGCCTTTTGGTTGTATCCCTTTTATGGAGATTGCATACACATTAAAGATGAAGAGTGTAATAAAAAGATTTTAACAAGGGAGAAAATAAAGATAAGATTAAAAGTTTATAAGAGAATGAACATTGTACCTTGTGCTTGAATGGGGAAGAACCAAATTGTCTATAGTGACCACTCTTTGAAAAATGGATTTTATGTGTTTTAAAGTGTTTTTTATTCAAGAATTCTTCCTCCTTTCTTGTCATGTATGCTCATACTTGTTCCCCCGATCAAGGATAGGCCCTTCTCGTTCCACTCCTAATCAATGGTGTCACTCTAGGGGGTACGATCAAGTTTTAAAGGCTCCCTCGGCAAGAAGAAATTCACTTCAGTGTCCCCGGCGGAGTCATGTGCAACATTGGAAGCTTCCTCAATTCGGCACCGAATGTCTCAAGGGGCTTCGCAATCTACAATCTTTTGGGCTACGACATTACAGTGATACAAGCAAAGGGCAATATTGGGGCTTCGCAACCGACAGTATTTTGGGACAACAATGCTCAAGCAATGCAATGTGGAGAAGTCTTATATGAAAGAGATCAAGCTTCAAGGGTCTCCCAACACCTCAAGTCAAAGGTCTCTTGGTTTTAAATGAGGGCTCCGATGTTATGAATGAATTTGATGATTTTTGTTAGAACTTACAACGAGATCATGAAGGAAGTCTTAGAGAAAAGGAAAAGCATTCAAGGAAATGCCAATATGATAACTCGACCAGAGTTACGGCCAATCCCAATGTTTCTGCAACTACTACACCCCCTTCTACATGATCAAAAGCGCAGGCTGTACCCGAAGATCCGTTATTAGTCAACTCAAGAAGACTCAAGCAAACATACCGTTTGAGATTTTATCACGCCAAGGTCTTATCTTCCACAACAACATCACCATCTCCCACGACTTTGAATAAGGGCTCCAATGTTATGAATGAATTTGATGATTTTTGTTAGAACTTTCAGCGAGATTATGAAGGAAGTCTTAGAGAAAAGGAAAAAGATTCAATATGCTAAACTCACGTGACTGGGTTATAGCGGGAAATGCCTCGGCCAATCCCAATGTTTCTGCAAGTACTGCACCCCCTTCTCCAAGATCAAAAGCACAGGCTGCATCCGAAGATCCGTTATTAGTTCGACTCAAGAAGACTCAAGCAAACGTACCGTTTGAGATTTTATCATGTCAAAACCCTATCATCCGCAACAATGTCACATCTCCCACGAGATATTTCCCAAAGATTCTACTGCATTTTCAACATGGACCCTCCGCCACTTGGGTACCAACCACAAAAAAAAGGGCCATTCATCTCCAAACAAGAGGAAGATCAGTTTCATGAGTTCTACCCAATGGTGCATCTGCTCTCAATACAATGCCAAGATAAGTTGGAGCTTCACACCGAAAGGTATTCACATCCCTCCATCTACAAGCTCGCAAACAACAAGCCCACGACACTTGGGGCTTAGTAATCTCTCGAAGCTTGGTATCAATGATCTTCTCTTGGAGCTTGCTCACGTCAACAGCAAAAGGCGGTTTATTTGAAAAGGTCAAGAGTCGATTCATCTTGGGGCTATGCAAGTCTCTCATAGTTTGGAATCAAAGGCATTCTAGGGGCTTTACAATCAGCAACCCCTTATCTCGGCATCGAATGTCTTTTGGAGCCCCATAACTGACACATCTCTTGGGGCTAGAAATCACTTTTCGTTGGACACAACGGCAACGACGACAGAATTCAAGCAAGGCAATCCGGACTTCGATTGAACATGACTTGATCTTGGGTTGGCTTTACAAACACACAATGGTTAAAATTTTCACCCACGAACTAAACAAAAAAAAAACTTTTTCTCAGGTGTGTGCATATTCTTTCCTTTCTAATTAAAAAAAATATATTTTCTTTTCTTGCGCAAAATTATGTGTTTCCTTTTTGCTTTGCTCCTAGCATTCTCCCCCCGCATTCTCCATCATCCTTGAACTACGCTGGTCTGATTCTCTTAAAGGGATACGTAGGCAGCCTTTTGGCAGGATCAACCCATCATTCAGAATACCATCTCACCGACACTCCATCAAAGGCAAAAAAAAATTCATCATCACCAACATCATCATTCTCCATCCAAAGCATGGACATTCTTCATCAAAAGCATCAAGGCATCCACCACCACAATACTAATCCATCCAACGGCAATGGTAAGTGAAGGTGTGAATACATCCGAGGCTTTCCTCAAATCACACCGCACACAAAATCACTTTCTCCATTCTTACAAAAATTCTCTCTCATACAAAACTGCATTCAAATCACATCACACCACAAGCACAATTTCTCTCATAACTGTCATTTCACATCTCATACATGTCACAAGCACATATACCTATAAAGCACACACTTATCAGGTACTACCACAAGGTCAACAGCATCTGCAACTCAAGGCACTTCATCCCTAGCAGAAAGTGATCCGCCGTCAACTATGCCTGCATCCCACAGAGTCAAACATTTACAGTTCAATGACAACAACTCGTTCCATGGTGAGCTGCAAAATCACCACCTTTCCATCAAGCAACACAACAATATCACATATAGGCAGACGGAGCCTCGGTTCCCGCCATCCGCAAATGGATCCCGCTTCAGCAAATGGATCCCGTATCAGCAAACGGATCCCGGATCCCGCATCAGCAAACGGATCCCGCTTCAGCAAACGGATCCCGCCATCAGCAAACGATCCCGCTTCAGCAAACGATCCCGCTTCAGCAAACGGATCCCGCTTCAGCAAACGGATCCCGCTTCAGCAAAACGGATCCCGCCATATCCTTTCTATATCAATAAAGCCGCTCACACAAGGAGCGCACCCCTATCCTTCGCAAATTTCAAATTCGTGTTTTATCGAGTCTTTGTTTTCTCTTGTCGATGTCCTCGGCGGTTGTCTTTCAAAGAAAACTCCTCTCATGTCCCGATTGCATACACATTCTTTCTCTTCCTCTTTTCTGTTAAGTTTTGTTACTTTTCGTTAACTTTCGTTACTTTCCGTTAAGTTCCTGACTTACTCCGTTAGTCTTGGATTTGACTAAGTGGAAAAGTCAACCTTGAGTCTTTGTTTCATTTGTTTTCGTTGACTTTCGTGATGTTCGTTAAGTTTTTGGACTAATTCCGTTAGTTTTGGGGCTTAACTGCATAACGGGGTTAACATTTGGGCTAAAATATGAATTTTCTGAAGCTGGGATGCGCACGCCTTACGCCTCCTTTATGGGAGGCGTGCTTCTCCCATTGGGGGGTGGAAGCGCGCGCTTCCGGCTTCCAGAATCTCAGATTTGGCCAAATTTCTCTCCTTTTCTGATTTGTAACCCCCAAGGCCATTATGCCTTGGCTTGATCCGGGGAAGGGCGATCTTTGTGACCAAAAACACTTCCCTAACACCTATAAATACCTCTTCATTCCACCATGGAAAGGGAGGAAGAATTTTTGAATCAAAAACACTTTAAAACACATAAAATCCATTTTAAAAGAGTGGTCACTATAGACAATTTGGTTCTTCCCCATTCAAGCACAAGGTACAATGTTCATTCTCTTATAAACTTTTAATCTCATATTTATTTTCTCTCCTTGTTAAAATCTTTTTATTACACTCTTCATCTATAATGTGTATGCAATCTCCATAAAAGGGATACAACCAAAAGGCCACTTCACTATTGATGTTTGGCCAAGGTTACATCCCAACATTTCAATCTCTACTTTAATTTCTTATCCATTTCTTAATGTAATTGTTTAGTATAATTGTTACATGTAATCTTTAGCATAAATTAATAAATAAAACAATTCTCTTTTATTTCTCTTTTATTTTCCCCTTTCTTTTCACTTTAATTGTTAGCACTTTTTTTTTAAGGACATTTAACATTAGAACACCAAAAGTAGCAAGACCCGCGTAAGCGGGGCGGAGTGGGTGTTTAAGTACTTCCCACTCTGTCACCTAACCCCCGAACCCCTCATCTCAAGAATCTTTGGTTTCGTAATCAATAAAAAAGGCTATTTTCTTAGGTTTTCTCGCGTTCCTCTAAAACGTGGGTGGCGACTCTTAAAATCAATTAGACATCCTAGGTAATTCACCACTCTAGCCAAGCCGCGGTTCCCCGGGGTATCTACAGTGGCGACTTCGCTGGGCAATGCTTGATATGGGAAGCGCGCACCTCGGACCTTCATTGTCCAAAGCGCGCGCGTCCCACATCAAATTCTAGAATCGCCCACCTTCCATGTGTTCTTCCTATTCTTCCTATTATTTCATGCTAACAAACATTGCAGGGGTTTCATCACACAATCAGGACCAGGGCAATCCCCTGAGTCCATAAGTTTCTGACAATCTGACAGGTCAGCCCAGAAGCGGGCGCCTCCCATATACATGCGCCAGGCACGCGCTTTCCACAACACTAGGCTGAGGCGCACGCTTCTGGGCCAATTTCCAGGACAAAAATAGGTTTCAGGGACTGAACAGAACAGTGGGGTGTGGGCACAGTTGCCTGCATCAGAACAGAATTGGACCCTTAGACTGTTTTAATTTTATGCTTATTTACTGGTCACACGGGTGATTCGGGAGTTGTAATTTACGTGCTTATGTGTTTTTTTTATCTTTTCTTTTCAAAAAAAAAAAAGAAATAAAATTTTTTGTCACGTGATAGACCTCACACTACATGCACATTACTCCTATGAATTGCTCACTATCGAGTCGCACAAGTCCAACCCCAAACCCGTCGAGGCCCGTCCTAGAAATTTTCAAGCTCTACTCGACCTTGACTCTTTCGAAGCGGTAAACCTCAGCCCGTGGCGTAGTTCATAACTGCATGCCGGGGTGACCTTTAAGCCTCTCTTTAGCCGAGCACAAACCACACAATTCTAGTTAGGGTCTAACACTCCGTGACCAAGTCGGTTTTCATGTACCGAGATTTCCCTAAACTAATGTTTTCAAATCATACATGCCAACTTGTTGAAATGGACGCAATAAAAATCCGTTCCCAAAAGTTGTTATTTTGGACGAAAATAAAAATCTGTCCCCGCATGTATGCTTTACTACATTAATTTAGTTTAATCCCGATACATGTAGGATTCACAAACGTGATGGAATCCGATGAGTATATGGGACCACGAGATGGTCTATATACTAGTGTGACGATTCCATTATCTTCTTAGAAACCCCAAAAGGGACCCGTTCCCTCCGACTTATAAAAAAAAAAGGAACAAAGAGTCTTTTTCTTATGTGGGTCGAGTCGTGTGCCCAACTGTGTGTTCTCAACCTCTTCATGGACCGAAAGTGTGAACCAAGACTGACAAGGGCTACTTCTCCAATTATAGGTTCGATTGGTACTCTCCGCGTCTACAGGGATTCATCCAACAGGCTTATCCGTGAACCGATCACTCCAACAGCTTCTGCATCATCAATGGCCGGCAACTCCAGCACCAACAACGCCATGACTCTCGAGAAACTCTCTGCCATGGTCCAAACCCTTCAACAACAAGTCACCACTCTCAACAACGAGGCTCATACCAAAGAAGCCTTGTGGCAAGCTCATGTCGACAGTCAAAGGGAGGCCCACGAGGCCGAGGTCGACCAATTGAAAGCCAAGCTTCTCAAGCTCTCCAAGAACAAGGGGGTTAATGACAATGAGGAATCCGAGTAGACCCAAGGCTTGTTTGAAAGCCCATATGTTAGTGCCCGTACCAAAAAGGTGGGGGAACCAAGAACTGACAACAACGACCACAAAATGGTCGATTCCATCATGGCCTACATTGATCAGAAATTTGACGGCCTTAACATGGGAAAAGGCTCCAACACAAGCCTTTATCAGTCATCCATTCTCATGAGCACAATGGCTTCTCTCCCCGAAAAGTTCAAAATGCCCGACATTAGCAAGTTCAAGGGAAACTCATGCCCGATGGCTCACATCGAGACTTACATTTGGGCTATGGTTCTAAAGAAGGTCTCCCCAAAAGTGATGGCTCAATGCTTTCCTCTCACTCTCGAGGGGAGGCAAAGGATTGGTATGCAACTCTCCCGCTCACTGTCCGTCTTGATTGGGACGCCGCTATACTTGCCTTCAAAAATCAATATAAAGGCAACACCACTCACCGGCCCACAAGGAAAGAGCTCGAGAACACCACTCAAAGAGACAACGAGTCCTTCATTGACTTCACAAGGAGATGGAATGACAAGCTCTCTAAAATTGTTGAGAGACCGAACACGAAAGAACAAATGGACATCTTCCTCAAGTGTCTCAAGATTGATCTCCGCACCCACCTAAGTGGGGCTTGCTACTCCGACTTCTCCCAAATGTATGAGGTGGGGGTACGCATGGATGACTTGCTCAAGGAGATTAAGAAAGCCACTCCTACTTACCGTTACAAGGCCGCCTCTAATTCAAACAAAGAGGCTTCTGTCAATGCCGTTACTACCGACAAGGGGAATTACAAGAAGGTCCCTCCACCACAAGGCAAGCGGTTCCAAAACGACCGCGTCTACACTCCTCTCAATGGCATGACCATCACTGAGGCCTATGAAGCTCTAAAGGCCAAGGGACAAATCACTCCTCTTCAAGGGTACAAGCAACCACAACCGCTCCATCCCAACCATGCCCACCACAAGTGGTGTGACTACCATCAATGCACCGGCCACCTCACCGAGGATTTCTTCTCCATCTGCAACACCATCCAAGACCTTATAGACAAGAAGGAATTCATAATCCCTAATGAAGGTGGTGTCAATGTAATAGAGGTAGGAGAGTTTGAAGGAACCACTCATTCGATCCCAATTGTGAATGAGGGCTCCGATGACATGAATAAACTTGATAATTCTTGTTATGTTGTGACTTATGATGAGATTATGAGGGAAGTCTTAGAGAATAGGAAAAAGAAGCTATAAGGGTCCGTGAATGTGCTCACCCGCAGTGGCTGGGTAATAGCGAGCACCTCGGTTCCCACAAATACAGCAACCAACGCCTCTTCTCCAAGATCGCAAGCACGCGACATACCCGAAGATCCTTTGTTAACACAACTCAAGAAGACACAAGCCAACATATCCATCTGGGACCTTATTGCATCATCAAAGAAGCACCGAAACCTCGTCATCAAGAACTTGGATGACACATCAGTCTCTCCCGACACAACTCCCGAAGACCTCACAGTAATGATAGGTCACATTCACTTCGGCAATGTCATCACTTTTGCCGACATGGACCTCCCGCCATTTGGGTCCGATCACAATGAAGCCATCTACCTCAAAGTAAAGGCAAGGGGGAGACCCATTTCAAGAGTTTTGGTAGACGGTGGTTTCGCACTCAACTTAATGCCTAGCCGAGTCATGGGCATACTGGGGCTTAAAAGCTCTGATTTACAACCTTCTACCCAAGTCATTAGAGGGTACGACAGCACTGCCCGTACAGTCATGGGAATTCTAGAAGTCGATATCGAATTTGGAAGTATGATCATGTCCGTCCCATTCCAAGTACTCGATGTCCCAGCTTCATTCAACTTACTTTTGAGCCGACCATGGATCCCCAGTTCCAATGCTGTCCCTTCCACTCTTCATCAATGTGTCAAGATAAGAAATGGGGACGAGATAGTCACCGTCATGGCCGAGAATGTAACCATCCACAGAAATGGGGAACAACCCGTTCACCAAGTTCAACACGGGATAGAAGATTCCATCTCTCCGGTGTCAACGCCATCGACAAAGAAGGGGGAAACGGGCAATGGATCCTCGGTAATCCTAAAATCCTCCGTATGATGAGGAACATGAATCACTTTCCCGGTCTAGGCCTAGGGAAGCATCAACAAGGAATATTGCACCCCGTAGAGGTTCCTTTTGTCAGAAACAAGTTTTGTTTGGGATACGAGCCTACCGAAGATGACTTAAAGTATGAGCAAGCAGTCAAGAATCAAAAGACCCGATCTCGCAAAGAAGGTCGACAATATGAAATCCCCGACTTGAGGCCTTACCGCAACACACTGTGTAACACCCATCCTATTTCTTGTTAAATATTTGACATATTTGTTAAATACTTGAACTTGCATATTATGTGTTAGTTTTACTTGGGTTAAAGTTTTAACTGCTTTAGAATGTTAAGGTGGTTAAATGTCTAGTTTTGACTTTTGGGTCATTTGTGAAAATTGGACTTTAGGGGTCTTTTTGTTAAAAGTGAAACTTGAGGGGCCTAAGTGCAATTCTTTGAAACTTGAATGTATATCATCTTGTTGGGTTGTTTGAGAAATCATTCTTCCCCAATTCATTACGTTGCTCCCTCTGTTCTGAAAAGCTAGGTTAGGGTTTCACCCTATTCTCGACTCCTCGAGTTTAATTATCCCTCCGTTCTCGATTCCGATCCCGGATTAATATTCGTGGCGTTGAATAGAGCGTTCCAGGCCGAACAGAAATAAGTTTGGGTCAACTTGAAATTTTGACTAGGTAAGTTATTAGCTCCCCCTTACTTGTAATAACATGCATAAATGTTATTCTCAATACTTGTGATTGTTAATTTTGTGTTTGGGGTGATTTTTGTGGTACTTGTAAATTTGGGACAAGGGGAGTATAAAAGACTTGGTAAAAAGGGAAATTATATTTGAATAATTTGTTTTGAAGTAGGCTTTTATGCCTGGGTATTGTTAAAATGTTAGTAAATGTTACTCCTAAGCTTGGGACGGAGAATTGTTAAGTTTGAACTCAGGGGAAACTACCAAATTGTGCTGAGCACGGTCGTGCGCCTTTAATTGGCATGGTCGTGCCAAATATCGCCTTTAGGCAAAATCTCTCGGCAGAGTTAGCACGGTCGTGCGCCTTTATTGGGCACGGTCGTGCCAAAAATGAGTTTTGTGTGTAAATTCCCTCGGCAGGTTTAGCACGGTCGTGCGCCTTTATTGGGCACGGTCGTGCCGAAAAGGAATTTTGTGTGAAAATACCTCGGCAATGGTAGCACGGTCGTGCCAATTTCTAGAGCACGGTCGTGCCAAGTGGAATTTCTGATTTGTTTTCTTGAATTGTTTCCTTCATAACTTTCTATAGGAAAGTCGGAATCAAGATCCGAAAGAAGCTGAATAACCTAGACTCAGAGGGCTATTCAAAGACTAAATTAATGAGGTTTTAAGGTGATTGTCTAGAGCATCTAGATAGGTGTTTTAGGACCTTGAACTTAAGTATAAGAGTAGTATCTCTTCTTTATGTCTTGAAAGTGCTATGAACAAGCACTAATGTGTTATACTTGTTGTGAATCCAATGATTGTGCACCTTAGGGGCATTAGCACAAGGTCTTAGACTTGAACATCCTAAGAATAGGAGTTGGATTTTGTAAGAGTAAATGTATAACTCTTATACTTGTTTGAATGTCCAAAGATTGGAAGTTTTAACTTGAAGTATAAGACATTAAAAGCTTGTACGTGATTTGAACATCCAAAGAATTGGATTAAAACTTGAATATAAGATAATAAAATCTTGTACTTGACTTGACACCAATACATATGTATGGTAGTGAACTTGAAAGTGCTATGAACAAGCACTAACGTGTATGAGACATGTTCTTGTTGTGTATGTGCAAACATTGCATACATTTTCTTGATACAAGGTGACTTCTTGAGTACTTGAAGCATGTTCCTTGTTGAGCTAGTCCACTACATTTGGATTAGTCCCTCTCCCGTTGTTCAAGTAAATATCTACTTGTACTTTCTTGTGTGAGTCCAGCTGGTTCTCCTTGCTTGTTCGAAAATGTATAGGTTCACGCTTGTCGCGAGAGCTGGGGTTTAAGTGACAATCGGGTCCCTATGTATTTCCGCCCGACCCCTTACTACCGGCCATAGTAAGGGCATAGCTTCCTTAGTTGGAGCAATAAGCCTGACTAAAGTGAATGCTAATTTCCCGTCCCGAACACCTCATGAATAATCATGAGTACTGATATTGAGAATGACACTGGTTACCGGGTCTTCTGATATACTGAATAATCAGTTCCTGTTATTGATCGTGATGTCAAAGTAATACAAGCTTCGACAACAATGGTATTCTTGGGAGGAATAAGGAAGGAAGCAATATCCTTATAACTTGCTTGGTTAGCTTTATGTGCTACTGGATGAGTGGATTATCCTCTCATATACTTGTTACTTGATGATACTTAATATATGATTACTTGAGTATCTACTTGAATTGCATGATAGCATGTCATGTAGTTGCATCTAATAGCTTACTGAGATTTATCTCACCCTTTATTTGTTCCCCCCCAGGAAAGGAAGGATAGTGCGCAGTGAGGCTCGACATAGTTGGGAGCTTGCTTCGCAGGTCGTGATTATTTTGGGGCTTGTGTCCTTTTACACTTGGTGAGGACGATGTATTGGGTTTTGTATAACTCCTTATTTTGGGGTAGACAGTCTTGTTTAGTTCTTGTTGTCACTAGACATCTTGTACAGTACTCTTAATGCCAGCTTATGTGCTAGGCATGTTTCCGCTGTGTATGTATTAAGTTTGGTTTTGAATTTTCTTGTCTAGAACTCGTGTTGTGAGCTAGTATAGCTCCTTACTCTAGAGTATATATATCATGTCAGTTTGTTAAACAAATGTCATTAAGTTTCTTGTTAAGTTTCTTGTTCCCGTTAGGCACTCCCATCCAGGTTCGAGGTTCTATTAGGGAATCCCGGGACCTGGGGGCGTGTCAGGTTGGTATCAGAGCTACCCTGGTTTAGCTACCCTGTTTAGCTACCTTGGTTTGCTCTAAGTCTGGATAGGGTCTATGGCCTAGGTATGGGTGAGTCTTGGGGTGTTATTAATAACGCTGAGTGTTTACCTACAGGTACAATGAGTTCTGAAGGTACAAGTGGTAGTAATCAGCTGAGATCTATAACTCCTCAGGAAGAAATGGTTGATAATGTTGAATGGGATTATCCTAATCGCCTTACAAGGTTCTTGAAGCTGAAACCTCGTAGTTTTGACGGGGAATTTGATGCTAAAAAGGCAGAAGAGTGGATTGAAAGTATTGAGAAGATCTTTACAGCCTTGAGATGTGCAGGTGGTGATAAGGTAACCTTTGCAACCTTTAAACTTGAGAAAGCCGCTGAACATTGGTGGCAAGTGTTGAGTAAAAGTTGGGAACTAGAAGGTGTACCACAGACATGGGAGAATTTTCTTAAAGCTTTTAAGTCGCAGTTTATTCCAACAGTGGTCCAAGATAGGAAAGAGATGGAATTTCTTAATCTGGAGCAGGGAAGTCTGACCGTGGGGCAATACTCAACCAAGTTCACAGAATTGGCAAGGTATTGTGATCATTTAGTTCCAAATGAAGCCAAGAAGGCACAGAGGTTTGTTAAAGGGTTGAGGACTGAGTACAGGAAGCAACTTCTTTCTCTACAGCTCCCTAGCTATCAGCAAGCAGTGGAGAAGGCTTATATATTGAAAATGATATTGAAGAGCACAAGGTGAAGTTGGGAACAACCATGACTGGTCGTGTATCAGAGAGAACTCAGGGATCTGGTTCTAAAGGTGGTAAATCTGGCCGCCAAGATCGTCGATTCCGACAGCCAACTGAAAGCAAAGGTAGTGTATCAACTGGTTCGAGGACAACAGTCCAAGGTCCCAGGAGAGTATGTGGCTATTGTTCAAAAGAAGGCCATTCTGAAGACAAGTGTTGGCTAAAGCAAGGAAAGTGTATGGTGTGTGGTGAAGCGGGGCACTTTGCTAGAAATTGTTCTAAAAGTAAAGTAAATCAAGTTGGGGGTACAAGTCAACCAGCCTCAGGTTCCAAGAGAGATAGTGGTGGTCGACCAAAAGTTCAGGGTCGAGTGTTTGCACTAGATCAGCAGGGTGTAGCTGAGTCTTCTGCGGTCATAGGAGGTATTATATTACTTTCTAGTACGAGAGCGCGAGTCTTGATAGATCCAGGCTCATCTCATTCTTATGTGGCATCTCATTTTGTGTCGCATTTGCATGTTCTTCCTGATTCTATGCCTTATGTGCTAGAAGTATCTTCCCCTATGGGAGATTGCATGTTTACTTCTGAGGTTTACAAGAAATGTGAGGTCCTTGTGGGTGATCATTCCCTTCTTGCCGACCTAGTCGTGTTACCTATAAGGGACTTTGACGTGATTCTTGGCATGGATTGGCTATATGTGCATCATGCATCTGTTGATTGTTATAGAAAAGTAGTAACTTTTTCTATTCCTGGTTTGCCTGATTTTACCTTTGAAGGTGATAGGCCTTTATGTGCTATACATGTTATTTCTGCTTTAAAAGCTAGAAAACTTTTATCTCGTGGTTGTGCCGGGTATCTCGCATGTGTGCTTGATCAGAGTGTATCTGTTCCCAAGATGGAGGATATTCCTGTTGTGTCTGAATTTTCAGATGTGTTCTCTTCTGAGTATAGTATGCCACCTGATCGAGAGCTTGAGTTCTGTATTGAGTTATTACCAGGTACAGCACCAATATCTAAAGCACCATATAGAATGGCTCCAGCTGAGTTAAGAGAGTTGAAAACACAGCTTGAGGAATTGCTTGATCGGGGCTTTATCAGGCCTAGTGTATCACCGTGGGGTGCACCAGTGCTGTTTGTCAGAAAGAAAGATGGGACTCTGCGATTGTGTATTGATTACAGAGATCTTAATCAGGTAACTATCAAGAATAAATATCCGTTACCTCATATTGATGACTTGTTTGATCAGCTTCAGGGTTCAGTAGTATATTCGAAGCTTTACTTGAGAAGTGGTTATCATCAGTTGAAAATCAGATCTGAGGATATACCAAAGACAGCTTTCCGTACCAGGTATGGGCATTATGAGTTTATTGTTATGCCATTCGGTTTGACAAATGCTCCAGCTGTATTTATGGATTTGATGAACCGTATATTCAAGCCATATCTTGATTGCTTTGTGGTGGTATTCATTGATGATATTCTTGTGTATTCTAAGTCACGGGCTGAGCATGAGCAACATCTCAGAGTGGTATTACAAGTTCTTCGTGAGAAACAATTATTTGCAAAATTCAGCAAATGTGCTTTCTGGTTAGAAGAGGTTTCATTCTTGGGGCATGTTGTGTCTGCTACTGGTATTGCAGTAGATCCTTCCAAAGTTGAAGCAGTTGTTAACTGGAAAAGGCCAACTACAGTGACAGAGATCCGTAGTTTCTTGGGCTTGGCTAGTTATTATCGGAGGTTCATTGAGGGATTCTCCAAGATTGCTACTCCATTGACTAATATGACTCGAAAATCTATTTCTTTTGAGTGGAATGATAAATGTGAAGCGAGTTTTCAGGAGTTGAAAAGGCGTTTGACTACAGCTCCAGTCTTGGCTTTGCCTAATGGTTCTGAGCATTTCATGGTTTATACTGATGCTTCTAAAGAAGGATTGGGTTGTGTTCTAATGCAAGATGGCAAGGTAATAGCTTATGCTTCTCGAAAATTATCTCCTTATGAAAAGAATTATCCTACTCATGATTTAGAGTTGGCTGCGATTATTTTTGCTTTGCATAAATGGAGGCATTACTTGTATGGAACTAAATTTGAAGTCTTTACTGATCATAAGAGCTTGAAGTACTTGTTTTCTCAAAAAGAGCTTAACATGAGGCAACGTAGATGGATGGAGAAATTGAAGGATCATGATTGTACTATTCTTTATCATCCTGGAAAGGCAAATGTTGTGGCAGATGCACTGAGCAGAAAGACTTATATTTCTTGCTTGATGATTCGTGAATGGAAGATGTTTGAAGATTTGTGTGATTGGAGTCCTTGTGAATCAAATCATGGAGTTATCTTTGCTAATATAAAAGCTACTTCAGATTTACTCCAACAGATCAAAGAAGCTCAGGTAATTGATTCTGAATTACAGAAAATCATTAGTGGAATGAATGAAGGAAAGCAACCAGATTTTTCTTTTAACAGTGATGGAATTTTTACCTTCCGAAGTCGAGTTTGTATTCCAGTTGATCCTGAGATAAAGAAGAAAGTTCTTGAAGAGGCTCACAAAGCCAAGTATATTATTCATCCTGGAAGTACTAAAATGTATCAAGACTTGAAGAAACATTTCTGGTGGAACAATATGAAAAGAGAGATTGCTGAGTATGTCTCTAAATGTTTGACCTGCCAACAAGTGAAAGTGGAACATCAACGTCCAGCAGGTTTGTTGCAACCATTGGAAATTCCAGAGTGGAAATGGGAGCATATTACTATGGATTTTGTGACTGGTTTGCCACGTACCAGACGAGGCCATGATGCTGTTTGGGTTATTGTGGACAGGTTGACTAAATCAGCTCATTTCTTGTCTGTTTCCATGGGATATTCATTGTCTCAATTGGCATCTTTGTATGTTCAGGAGATTATCCGACTGCATGGGGTTCCTGTGAGTATTGTATCTGACAGAGATCCTCGTTTTACTTCTCGATTCTGGCAGGCTCTTCAGGGTGCTATGGGTACTAAATTGAATTTCAGTACTGCTTTTCATCCTCAATCTGATGGGCAATCTGAGAGACTTATACAGATTCTTGAGGATATGTTACGTGCTTGTGTTATTGATTTCAAAGGCAGTTGGGATACTCATCTTCCTTTGGCTGAGTTTGCTTATAATAACAGTTTTCAGTCTAGCATTGAAATGGCTCCATATGAGGCTCTTTATGGCAGAAAATGTCGATCTCCTATATGCTGGGATGAAGTGGGAGAAGCTAGACTCTTGGGTCCTGAAATGGTTCAACAGTCAGTTGAAAGTGTGAAACTTATTCGAGATAGATTGCGCACAGCTCAGAGTAGACAAAAGAGTTATGCAGATCATCGTAGAAGGGATCTTGAATTCCAGGTAGGTGACTTTGTATTCTTGAAGGTCTCTCCTCGTAGAGGTATAAAGAGATTTGGGAAGAAAGGAAAGTTATCTCCTCGTTATATCGGTCCATTTGAGATTCTAGAAAGAGTTGGTAAGTTGGCTTATAGAGTGGCTTTACCTCCTTCTTTATCTGGTATTCATAATGTGTTCCATGTATCTATGCTTCGCAAGTATATGGCAGATGAATCACATGTTCTTGAGTATGAGGCTATTCCATTTCAGCCTGATTTGTCTTATGAGGAACAACCTGTTGAAATTCTGGACTGGAAAGAGCAAGTATTGCGTACCAAAAGGATTCCTATTGTGAAGGTCCTTTGGAGGAATCATGAAATTGAAGAAGCTACTTGGGAAACCGAGAAAGAGATGCGAGATAAATACCCGAGCCTATTTGAAAACTTTGGTAAGTAAAATTCGTGGGCGAATTTTCTTTACGGTGGGGAGGATGTAACACCCATCCTATTTCTTGTTAAATATTTGACATATTTGTTAAATACTTGAACTTGCATATTATGTGTTAGTTTTACTTGGGTTAAAGTTTTAACTGCTTTAGAATGTTAAGGTGGTTAAATGTCTAGTTTTGACTTTTGGGTCATTTGTGAAAATTGGACTTTAGGGGTCTTTTTGTTAAAAGTGAAACTTGAGGGGCCTAAGTGCAATTCTTTGAAACTTGAATGTATATCATCTTGTTGGGTTGTCTGAGAAATCATTCTTCCCCAATTCATTACGTTGCTCCCTCTGTTCTGAAAAGCTAGGTTAGGGTTTCACCCTATTCTCGACTCCTCGAGTTTAATTATCCCTCCGTTCTCGATTCCGATCCCGGATTAATATTCGTGGCGTTGAATAGAGCGTTCCAGGCCGAACAGAAATAAGTTTGGGTCAACTTGAAATTTTGACTAGGTAAGTTATTAGCTCCCCCTTACTTGTAATAACATGCATAAATGTTATTCTCAATACTTGTGATTGTTAATTTTGTGTTTGGGGTGATTTTTGTGGTACTTGTAAATTTGGGACAAGGGGAGTATAAAAGACTTGGTAAAAAGGGAAATTATATTTGAATAATTTGTTTTGAAGTAGGCTTTTATGCCCTGGGTATTGTTAAAATGTTAGTAAATGTTACTCCTAAGCTTGGGACGGAGAATTGTTAAGTTTGAACTCAGGGGAAAACTACCAAATTGTGCTGAGCACGGTCGTGCGCCTTTAATTGGCACGGTCGTGCCAAATATCGCCTTTAGGCAAAATCTCTCGGCAGAGTTAGCACGGTCGTGCGCCTTTATTGGGCACGGTCGTGCCAAAAATGAGTTTTGTGTGTAAATTCCCTCGGCAGGTTTAGCACGGTCGTGCGCCTTTATTGGGCACGGTCGTGCCGAAAAGGAATTTTGTGTGAAAATACCTCGGCAATGGTAGCACGGTCGTGCCAATTTCTAGAGCACGGTCGTGCCAAGTGGAATTTCTGATTTGTTTTCTTGAATTGTTTCCTTCATAACTTTCTATAGGAAAGTCGGAATCAAGATCCGAAAGAAGATGAATAACCTAGACTCAGAGGGCTATTCAAAGACTAAATTAATGAGGTTTTAAGGTGATTGTCTAGAGCATCTAGATAGGTGTTTTAGGACCTTGAACTTAAGTATAAGAGTAGTATCTCTTCTTTATGTCTTGAAAGTGCTATGAACAAGCACTAATGTGTTATACTTGTTGTGAATCCAATGATTGTGCACCTTAGGGGCATTAGCACAAGGTCTTAGACTTAAACATCCTAAGAATAGGAGTTGGATTTTGTAAGAGTAAATGTATAACTCTTATACTTGTTTGAATGTCCAAAGATTGGAAGTTTTAACTTGAAGTATAAGACATTAAAAGCTTGTACGTGATTTGAACATCCAAAGAATTGGATTAAAACTTGAATATAAGATAATAAAATCTTGTACTTGACTTGACACCAATACATATGTATGGTAGTGAACTTGAAAGTGCTATGAACAAGCACTAACGTGTATGAGACATGTTCTTGTTGTGTATGTGCAAACATTGCATACATTTTCTTGATACAAGGTGACTTCTTGAGTACTTGAAGCATGTTCCTTGTTGAGCTAGTCCACTACATTTGGATTAGTCCCTCTCCCGTTGTTCAAGTAAATATCTACTTGTACTTTCTTGTGTGAGTCCAGCTGGTTCTCCTTGCTTGTTCGAAAATGTATAGGTTCACGCTTGTCGCGAGAGCTGGGGTTTAAGTGACAATCGGGTCCCTATGTATTTCCGCCCGACCCCTTACTACCGGCCATAGTAAGGGCATAGCTTCCTTAGTTGGAGCAATAAGCCTGACTAAAGTGAATGCTAATTTCCCGTCCCGAACACCTCATGAATAATCATGAGTACTGATATTGAGAATGACACTGGTTACCGGGTCTTCTGATATACTGAATAATCAGTTCCTGTTATTGATCGTGATGTCAAAGTAATACAAGCTTCGACAACAATGGTATTCTTGGGAGGAATAAGGAAGGAAGCAATATCCTTATAACTTGCTTGGTTAGCTTTATGTGCTACTGGATGAGTGGATTATCCTCTCATATACTTGTTACTTGATGATACTTAATATATGATTACTTGAGTATCTACTTGAATTGCATGATAGCATGTCATGTAGTTGCATCTAATAGCTTACTGAGATTTATCTCACCCTTTATTTGTTCCCCCCCAGGAAAGGAAGGATAGTGCGCAGTGAGGCTCGACATAGTTGGGAGCTTGCTTCGCAGGTCGTGATTATTTTGGGGCTTGTGTCCTTTTACACTTGGTGAGGACGATGTATTGGGTTTTGTATAACTCCTTATTTTGGGGTAGACAGTCTTGTTTAGTTCTTGTTGTCACTAGACATCTTGTACAGTACTCTTAATGCCAGCTTATGTGCTAGGCATGTTTCCGCTGTGTATGTATTAAGTTTGGTTTTGAATTTTCTTGTCTAGAACTCGTGTTGTGAGCTAGTATAGCTCCTTACTCTAGAGTATATATATCATGTCAGTTTGTTAACCAAATGTCATTAAGTTTCTTGTTAAGTTTCTTGTTCCCGTTAGGCACTCCCATCCAGGTTCGAGGTTCTATTAGGGAATCCCGGGACCTCGGGGCGTGTCACACTGAACGGTTATTTTGTTCGCCAAGGGGAAGATGTTCCGTACATGATCTTTCCCGAGCCATGGGTTAACAACAAGGGCATCAGAAAGCCCAGTCTCGAGATCTTCACTGATTGCGAAATTCCGACACGAGAAAGGGAGCCTATTCCAATGTCACCCCGAGAGTGGTGGGGCAAGAAAGTGACTATAGAGTCCGAGGGAGAGATTACCATGGGGGAAGGACTAGCCTCCATGTTCGAAGAATTTGCCATCATGGACGATTGTCAAGTCAACGCCATCACCGACAACACAGAAATGGAGAGTCCATCTATCAGCAAGATCCAGCCAAGCTCCGAGCCAATCAACAACTGGTATTCTACGAAGGGGCCCATGGTATCCGAGGAATTTTTAGTCCGAGAAATGGGTTGCATACCCCGCACAGCAACAAAGGAAGAGCGGCTCATACTTACTTTTGAGTCCGAGAGTGTTTCTAATACCCTCACCCAAGAGGATATGGAGACCATAGCCGAGCGTGTGTTTCCTTTCTTTGCTAATGAAAAATTCGATATTTCTGAGTACCCCGAGATTGCAAACATCATAAATGATGAATTAACTAATAACGAACTTAATTAACAAGTTAATAACGATTCAAATTATGATGAAATAGACCACGAAAACATAACATACCTAAATGAACTAGCTCAACAGGTTCGTTGTCATGGTGAAAATGGTCCAGGGGCTGATGAGGAATTGCATGTTGTTAATCTGGGTACCGACGAAGAGCCGAAAGAAACGAAGATAGGCAGTTCTTCAAGGGGAAGACAGAGACAGATTGACTGCACTGCTCAAAGAATTTGTGGATGTATTCGCATGGTCATACAAAGACATGCCGGGTTTAGACAGAAAGGTCGCAGAACACAGAATTTCGATCAGAGAGGACGCCAAGCCAGTAAAGCAGAAACTCAGAAAGATCAAGCTAGAATGGTCCCTACAAGTCAAAGAAGAGATTGAAAAGCTCCTCAGTGTGGGTTTCATCAAAGTCATTGAGTATCCAACTTGGTTAGCCAACATTGTGACAGTCAGGAAGGAAAACGGCAAGGTTCGAGTTTGTGTGGACTTCCGGGATTTGAACAAAGCTTCCCCGAAAGATGATTTTGTGCTACCAAACATTGACATGCTTGTCGATTCGACTGCAAACTATGAAGTCCGCTCGTTTGTGGACGGTTTTTCCGGTTACAATCAGATTCTCATGTCCGAGGAGGACAAACACAAGACAGCTTTCACAACACCATGGGGCACTTTCTGCTACACAGTCATGCCGTTCGGGCTAAGGAACGCTGGGGCTACGTACCAAAGGGCTGTTACGGATCTATTCCATGACATGATTCATAAAGAGATCGAGGTCTATGTAGACGACATGATCATCCATTCGAAGGGAACCAACGGTCAACATTTGATCGATCTTCGTAAGTTCTTTGAACGACTCCGACAACACAACATGAGACTCAACCCCGCAAAGTGCACTTTTGGGGTTATCAGAGGAAAGGTTCTCGGTTACATGGTCACTGAGAGGGGAATTGAAGCCGATCCCTCCAAGATCAAGGCAATCATTGACATGCCTCCTCCAAAGACGCAGAAAGAAATCAAAGGTTTCATGGGCAGACTTCAATACATCAGTCAGTTTATGCACCAACTCACTTCCATGTGTGAACCGATCTTCAAGCTACTCAAGAAGAATGTGGCTCTAGAATGGACCGATGCTTGCCAAGAAGCCTTCAACCAAGTAAAGCATTACTTGACATGCCCTCCAGTTTTGGTTCCACCGCACAAAAAGAAGCCTCTCTTGCTCTATCTCACTGTCAATGATCCCTAGGGGCTATGTTAGCACAAGAACAGCGAGACTCCACAAAAGAGAATGCTATCTACTTTATCAGCCGTCCGTTTCAAGGAGCTGAGAAGAACTACTCTGTCTTAGAAAAGTCTTGTGCGGCATTAGTTTGGGTTACTTAAAAGCTCAAGCACTACATGGAGGCCTTCCCAATCAAGTTGGTAGCAAAAGTGGACCCACTCCGCTACATCTTCGAGAAACCTTTCATGTCAACAAGAATAGCCAAATGGTATTTCATGCTCGCCGGCTACGATATCACTTACGTCACACTCAAATCCATCAGGGGGAAAGTGTTCAGTGATCAGCTTGCTGAATTTCCGTGTGACGAAGTGAAGAGGGAAGGCGTACAGTTCCCCGACGAGCATTTAATTTGCGCTACAACAGAGGAAGATAAGTGGAAACTTTTTTTTGATGGCACGGCCAATAAGCATGGATATGGCATAGGGATGTTACTTGTCGATCCAAAGGAAATGTATACTCCAATCGCTATTCGCCTCGACTTTGAAGCCACCAACAATATCGCCAAGTATGAAGCATGCATAGCGGGGCTCGAAGCGGCCCTCGAGAGAAATGTCACGAGCTTAGAGGTATTTGGTGATTCCTTACTCATCATCAATCAGACATCTAGAAAGTGGAAGATTCAAGACTCGACTCTGCAACGGTATGGCCAACATCTCGAGGAGTTGGTTGAATAGTTTCAAGAAATCACCTTCAACTACCTGCCAAGGGACAAGAACCGTTTTGCTGATGCACTAGCCACCATCGCTTCACTGGTCGAAATGCTCGAGGGTAAAATGGTGAAGCCCTTTAAAATTTCCTGAAGAAACAGTCTGGCATACTGCATGAGTATCGAGGTCAACGAGGTCCAAGCAAACTCCCCGTGGTATTCAGATATCATGAATTTCCTCAAGAATGGCACGTATCCCGAGGATAGCAATAAGAAGTCCCAGATGGCGTTGCAAAGACTAGCCTCTCGATATGTACTAATCGAAGACCGAGTCTACAAAAGGCACCACGAAGGGATCAATCTCATATGCGCAAATGAGACCGAAGCTCAAGAAATAATGCATGAGATCCACGAAGGTGAATGTGGGCCCCACATGAACGGGTTTATGTTGACCAAGAAGATACTTCGCATGGGTTATTATTGGAGTACCATGGAAAGAGACTGCATCGAGAAAGTCAAAAAGTGCTCCAAATGCCAATTCCATACCAACCTACAGCACGGTCCACCCTCACAGCTTTACAACATGACCACGCCATGGCCTTTCTCTTGTTGGGGCATAGACATCATCGGCAAAGTTCACCCTACTGGCAGCAACGGACAATCTTTCATCCTAGTAGCCGTGGACTATTTTACAAAATGGGTCGAAGCACAGTCTTACCGGGTTCTCAACGCCAAGAAAGTGGCCGAATTCGTGAAGACCCACATCATGTGCCGGTACGGCGTTCCTCATGAAATCATCTCAGACAACGGTTCTCACTTTGAGAAAGAGATGGATGCGCTCCTGGTAGAATACAAGATTACCAAGCATAAGTCATCTCCATACCGCCCTCAAGCAAACGGCACGGTCGAAGCAGCTAATAAGACAATCGAGACCATTGTGAAGAAAATGGCCTCCACCGGAAAGGATTGGCCCGAAAAGCTACCTCTAGCATTGTGGGGCTACCGCACGTCTATACGGACAGCAACTGGAGAAACTCCTTATGCATTGGTGTATGGTTCTGAAGTTTTACTCCCAATAGAGCTCGAAGTTCCATCCCTACGGGCCCTCCTCGAGAACCAAGTCAATGAAATCGATTGGATGCAAAGTCGATATGAACAGCTAGCTCTACTCGACGAGAAAAGTCTAAGGGCACTCGAACGTACGAGAGCCTATCAACAAAGAATGGCAAGGCTTTCAACAAAAAGGTAAAGCCTCGAAACATCAATGTGGGAGATTTGGTCTGACTCGCGGATTTATACGGAGACCAGCTACCAAACGAAGTCAACCTCGACAAGTTGAAGAGATTCTACGCTTAATAAATGAAGACCAAAAAAAAAAACCTCGCTAGGTTGAAAACCCGCAAGGGCGGCCTAGACAAAAATTAGAGCACGTGCAAAAAAGAAGCCCGCTAGATTGAAAACCCGAAAGGGCGGTCTAGGAAAAAAATAGGGTGCACAAAAAAAAATGGTCTTCGTTTGTTTGAACTACGGAGACTTGAGCCTCTACACTGGAGGAACGTAGGCAACCTTTGGGTGCGGTCTAAAATATAAACAAATACCCAAATCATTCCAAATTAACGAGATGCAATTCTTATTCATTTCTAGAATTACTTTGATCATTAAAAGAATTTGTTGAGCTACTAAAAGACATAAAACATTAAAATCCTAAAACAAGTGGTCTATTTTACTTGCAATCTCTTGGGGGTACTAGGAAAAATCTAATTTTCTCTTGGCCTTTGAAGGACCACCCGAACGACCATCAATCCTACTCTTCTTGGGAGGTCTAGGAACACTGATACGGACCGAAACCTTCTGCACAACAGAGCCCCTCCGAGCATAAAAGTCATCCAAAGGGGTACCGAAAGGGTCGGTCAGAATGTTGTTCACATCAACAGCAGCCTCCTTGTACCTCAAAGCACTTCTAGGCTGAAACTCCTTCCCTAGCAATTCAGCCCGAAGAGCATCTACCCAAGTAATGCCGCGGTAGACGGTACCAAGCAAGTGATCCAAGTAACTCTCGGGAAGAAAGATACTACCCCGATGCAAAGGAGCGGAAGCCCACCGGTTACGATCATCTCCCCAAGCCGACTAAAGCTCACTCGAGAAGTCCGGACCCATGTAAAAAACTGGACGAAACATCCCGTTCCTCGGAAAAGAAATTATTTGCTGATGACCGAACTGTCTCAAAACCCGTTCGGGTTGGTAAAATGAAGAATCTCTCAACCCGGGTAAAACCACATGCTGAAAACCGAAGGTCCATTCCACAAAAGGGCGAAGACCCCAAGGGCACCACTCAATGTCAGCTGTAAGACGAGAAGCGAAGAATCTCCTCCAACCCTCTTCAGACAAATCTCTAATCAGCAACCGTCGCCTATGAACAGCAAAAGGAGAGAGGTCGCCGTCTGACGCATAAAGCCTGAATTGCTCCCGAAGCCATATGGTCAAAAGCAAGGGGCTTCCTCGTCGCATCTCGCCCGTACGATGCAATTCGTCCATACCATTCAAGGTCTCTCCTACAATGAGCGGAATTATGCTAAATCGCTGTCCTTTCACCTGCAACACAATTTCAGCCAACTGCGCATCCGCAGTACCCAGAGGAGTGACAAACAGAACCTCGCTGAAAAGAGAGACAGCCATGGCATTTCTCTTAAAAGACTGAACCGCGGCATCTTCCGAATGCAAGCTGAAAAACATCGGAAGCTCAGTTATGTCAACAACGGTACCGTGTATCATCTTCTTCACCTCTCCAACAGGGAGATTCAGAAGGTGAACCCAAGAGTCAACAACACCGCGGTGATACTTAGGGACGTCAATCCGACCGGCCAAAGGCATACCCAGAATGGCTCCAAAATCATCGACGGACGGCACCATTTCATTAGCTGAAAAGTTGAATGTATATCACAATCCCAAAAGGTTGCAGCAGCCTTTAACAAGTCCCAATCCGGCTTCAATGTCCGCAAAGTAAAAAGAATTTGAAACCCGAAATCTTTGATGAAAGCATTTTTGGGATGGGTCTTGAAAGAATACACGAATGTCGACAAATCCTTCTCATAACTCTTGACAACCTCGGCATCAAGACTAAAAAGGTTAGAAGCCATGGGGAAGAAGATCACAAGCAAAATTGAGCAATAAAATGGTGTTCAAAAAATGGCAAAAGAGAGCTGTTAGAATCAGATTGTCGACCAGAAGTTGATGTTATAGCTGTTGGGGGGATCTTTTGGTTAGCAAATGTTACGCCCCGAATTTCGCCTACCAGAGGCGCGTGCCTCCCGACATTGGTCTATAAGGCGCGTGCGTCTCATCGCCAAGAGAGGAAGCGCCCGCGTCCCAGGTAAAAAATGCTTCAGAAATGGCCCTTGTCAAAGTTCAGAAAGCAACCCAGGCACTTCAAAAGCATTCAACCAGCAACAAGTTCAGGATCCCAGCAATGAGAAGGAGTTCAATGACAACAAACACTCAGCTGGGCACACATTAATTTGGTCCGCCCTTAAGGCATGTCTAAAAACTGAAATAAGATAGAAACTCCCACTCAAAGTAGGGTGTCTTTTATTTTCTCAAAAAATCAGTTTTTACAATTCATCCCCAGCAGAAAGTACTCCGCATTCATCTGTGCCCGCACCCCATCAAAAGTCAAAGTCAAACAGTCAACATCAAAGTGCGACTCACGGCAACAACTTGGTCCTGGGTGAGCCACAAAAATCACCACCTCCTCATCAAGCAAAATCTACATCCATTCAAGCAAACGGTCCTCTGGGTCCCGCATTCAAGCAAACGGTCCTCTGGGTCCCGCACTTTAGCAGACGGTCCTCCGGGTCCCGCTGTAGACACCCCGCCTTGGACCGCTCACCCCGATTGCACACTTGATTTTGTGTTTATCCCTCTTTTAAGTGTTATCTGTTAGTTTTTGTTACTTTGGTTAAGTTCCAGACGGACTCCGTTAAGTCCCGAGACTAAACTGAATAACAGTTCTAACTTTCAAATTCATTAGGTCAAAAATTGCTTTTCAGAGTCGCGCGCCTCCGCCCCTTGAGGCCAGACGCGCGCGCCTTTCGCCGCCTAGGTGGGATGCGCGCGCTTCAGGGGTGTGTCAGTTACAGATTCTGCCCAAGAATCTCTCCCTTGCTCATTATACATGATTTTACCCGGGAAAGATTTCTTGGAGACTCCGTTTGGCTCCAAAAACAGTCCTCTTTCAACTATAAAAACCCCTCCAATCCATCATTGGAAGGGACCTTGGACATCACTCCTTTTAGACCTTTTCTTCACTTTTTCTAGACTTTTCCTTGGGACTTCTTTGAGACCTTTGGCAACTAAGCATTCAACCTCTTCTTCAAGGCTCTTCAAAGGATACTATAGGTAAATGTCTAAAGCATTTTTCTTCTTCTTCTTCTTCTTCTTCTTCTTCTTCTTCTTCTTCTTCTTCTTCTTCAATCAAATGTGCAATCACCCCAAAACCATTTGGGACATGACACCAATGGTCCTTTCATTACATTGAATTGGCCTAGGAGTCATCTCCCTACATTTTAAACTTTAAAACCCCTTTTTATCATCATTCTAATAGGAAGAACACATCTATCTTAAAAGTGAATTATGAACAAACAAGACCGACTTTGCTCGGGCGAAATGGGTGTTTAAGTACTTCCCATTTCGTAACCTAACCCCCGAACCCCTCATCCCAAAGAATCTCTGTTTTCATAAATCAAACTTAGGCTCATAAACATTAGGTTTTATCGCGTTCCTCTAAAACGTGGGTGGCGACTCTAAAACACAATTAGACATCCTAGGTAATTCACGATCTCTAGCCAAGCCGTGGTTCCCCCGGGGTATCTACAGTGGCTACTCTGCTGGGGACTGCTTGAGGGTTAAACTTGTGTTTCTGTTCATAATTCTCTTTTCTGGGCATTCTGGAAATTGACATGGGAAGCGCGCGCCTAAGACCTTCATGGTCCAAAGCGCGCGCGTCCCGAGTCAAATTCCAGAATCGCCCGCCTTCCATGTGTTCTTCTTATTCTTCCTATTATTTCGTGCTAACAAACATTGCAGGGGTTCCATCACACAATCAGGACCAGGGCAATCCCCTGAGTCCATAAGTTTCGGATAATCTGACAGGTTAGCCCAGAAACGGGCGCCTCCCAGATACAATGCGTCAGGCGCGCGCATCCCACAACACCAGCCTGAGTCGCGCGCTTCTGGGCCAATTTCCAGGGCAAGAACAGGTTTCAGTGACTGAACAGAACAGTGGGGTGTGGGCACAGTTGCCTGCATCAGAACAGAATTGAACCCTTGGACTGTTCAATTTTGTGTTTATTTACCGGTCACACGGGTGATTCGGGATTTGTAATTTACGTGCTTATGTGTTTTTTTATCTTTTCTTTTCAAAAAAAAAAAAAAAAAAAAATTGTCACGTGATAGACCTCACACTACATGCACATTACTCCTATGAACTGCTCACTATCGAGTCGCACAAGTCCATCCCCAAACCCGTCGAGGCCCGTCCTAGAAAGTTTCAAGCTCCACTCGACCTTGGCTTTTTCGAAGCGGTAAACCTCAGCCCGTGGCGTAGTTCATGACTACATGCCGGGGGTGACCTTTAAGCCTCTCTTTAGCCGAGCACAAACCACACAATTCTAGTTAGGGTTTAACACTCCGTGACCAAGTCGGTTTCCATGTGCCGAGATTTCCCTAAACTACTGTTTTCAAATCATACATGCTAACTTGTTGAAACGGACGCAATAAAAATCCATCCCCAAAAGTGATTATTCTGGACGAAAATAAAATCCGTCCCCGCATGTATGCTTTACTACATTAATTTAGTTTAATCCCGACACATGTAGGATTCACAAACGCGATGGAATCCGATGAGTATATGGGACCGCGAGATGGTCTAGATACTAGTGTGACGATTCCATTATCTTCTTAGAAACCCCAAAAGGGACCCGTTCCCTCCGACTTATAAAATAAAAAAAAAAAGAGTCTTTTTCTTATGTGGTTCGAGTCATGTGCCCAACTGTGTGTTCTCAACCTCTTCATGGACCGAAAGTGTGAACCGAGACTGACAAGGGCTACTTCTCCAATTATAGGTCCGATTGGTACTCTCTGCATCTACAGGGATTCATCTAACAGGCTTGTCCGTGAACCGATCACTCCAACAGCTTCTACATCATCAATGGCCGGCGACTCCAGCACCAACAACGCCATGACTCTCGAACAGCTTTCTGCCATGGTTCAAGCACTCCAACAACAAGTGTTTACCCTTAACCAAGAGGCTCAAACCAAATAAGCCTTGTGGCAAGCTCATGTTGACAGTCAAAGGGAGGCCCACGAGGCCGAGGTTGACCAATTGAAAGCCAAGCTCCTCAAGCTCTCCAAGAACAAGGGGGTTAATGACAATGAAGAATCCGAGTGGACCGAGGGTTTGTTTGAAAGCCCATATGTCAGTGCCCGTTCCAAAAAGTGGGGAAACCAAGCACCGACAACAACGACCCCAAAATGGTCGATTCCATCATGGCCTACATTGATCAGAAATTCGACGGCCTCAACATGGGAAAAGGCTCCAACACAAGCCTTTATCAGTCATCCATCCTCATGAGCACGATGGACGCTCTCCCTGACAAATTCAAGATGCCCGACATTAGCAAGTTTAAGGGCAACTCATGCCCGATGGCTCACATTGAGACTTACATTTGAGCTATGGTTCCGAAGAAGGTCTCCCCAAAAGTTATGGCTCAATGCTTTCCTCTCACCCTCGAGGGGGCAGAAAAGGATTGGTATGCAACTCTCCCGCTCACTGTCCATCTTGATTGGGATGCCGCTATGCTAGCCTTCAAAAATCAATATCAAGGCAACACCACTCACCGGCCCATAAGGAAAGAGCTCGAGAACACCACTCAAAGAGACAAAGAGTCCTTCATTGACTTCACAAGGAGATGGAATGACAATCTCTCTGAAATTGTTGAGAGGCCAAACACAAAAGAGAAAATGGACATCTTTCTCAAGTGTCTCGAGATTGATCTCCGCACCCACCTAAGTGGGGCTTGCTACTCCGACTTTTCCCAAATGTATGAGGCGGGGGTACGCATGGATGACTTGCTCAAGGAGATTAAGAAGGCCACTCCTACCTATCGTTACAAGGCCGCCTCTAGTTCAAACAAAGAGGCTTCTGTCAATGCCATTACTACCGACAAGGGGAATGACAAGAAGGTCCCTCCACCACAAGGCAAGCGGTTCCAAAATGACCGCGTCTACACTCCTCTTAATGGCATGACCATCACCGAGGCCTATGAAGCTCTAAAGGCCAAGGGAAAAATCACTCCTCTTCAAGGGTACAAGCAACCACAACCGCTCCATCCCAATCATGCCCATCACAAATGGTGTGACTACCATCAATGCACTGGCCACCTCACCGAGGATTGCTTCTCCATCCGCAACACCATCCAAGACCTCATAGACAAGAAGGAATTCATAATCCCTAATGAGGGTGGTGTCAATTTAATAGAGGTAGGAGAGTTTGAAGGAACCACTCATTCGATCCCAACTGTGAATGAGGGCTCCGATGATATGAATAAACTTGATAATTCTTGTTATGTTGTGACTTATGATGAGATTATGAAGGAAGTCTTAGAGAATAGGAAAAAGAAGCTACACGGGACCGTGAACGTGCTCACTCGCAGTGGACGAGTAACAAGGAGCACAATCCCTCCCAATACCGCAGAAACCAACACCTCTTCTCAAAGATCGCAAGCACGCGACGTACCCGAAGATCCTTTGTTAACACAGCTCAAGAAGACGCAAGCCAACATATCCATCTGGGACCTTATTGCATCATCAAAGAAACACCGAGACCTCGTCATCAAGAACTTGGATGACACATCAGTCTCTCCCGACATGACTCCTGAGGACCTCACAGCAATGATAGGTCACATTCACTTCGGCAATGTCATCACTTTTGCCGACATGGACCTCCCGCCATTTGGGTCCGAACACAATGAAGCCATCTACCTCAAATTAAGGGCAAGGGGGAGACCCATCTCAAGAGTTCTAGTAGACGGTGGTTCTGCACTCAACTTAATGCCGAGCCGAGTCATGGGCATACTGGAGCTCAAAAGCTCCGATTTACAACCCTCCGCACAAATCATTAGAGGGTACGAACCCGTACAGTCATGGGAATGTTAGAAGTTGATATCGAATTTGGAAGCATGATTATGGTCGTCCCATTCCAAGTACTTAATGTCCCTGCTTCATTCAACTTACTTTTGGGCCGACCTTGGATCCACAGTTCTAATGCTGTCCCTTCCACTCTCCATCAATGTGACAAGATCAGAAATGGAGACGAGATAGTCACCGTCACGGCCGAGAATGTCACCATCCACAGAAATGGGGGACAACCCATTCACCAAGTTCAACACGGGATAGAAGATGCCACTCGCTCCGGCGTCAACACCATCGATAAAGAAGGGGGAAACAGACAATGGACCCTCGGCAATCCTAAAATCCTCCGCATGATGAGGAACATGAATCACTTTCCCAGTCTAGGCCTAGGGAAGCATCAACAAGGGATATTGCACCCCGTAGAAGTTCCTTTTGTCAAGAACAAGTTTGGTCTAGGATACGAGCCTACAGAAGATGACTTGAAATACGAGTAAGCAGTCAAGAATCAAAAGACCCAAGCTCGCAAAGAAGGGCGACAATATGAAATCCCTAACTTGAGGCCTTACCGCAGCACACTAAACGTTATTTTGTTCGCCAAGGGGAAGATGTTCCGTACATGATCTTTCCAAACCATGGGTTAACAACAAGGGCGTCAAAAAGCCCGGTCTCGAGAGCTTCACTGATTGTGAAATTCCGACACAAGAAAGGGAGCCTACTCCAATGTCACCCCGAGAGTGGTGGGCCAAGAAAGTGACTATAGAGTCCGAGGTAGAAATTACCGTGGGGGAAGAACTATCCGATCTAGCCTCCATGTTCAAAGAATTTGCCATCATGGACGATTGTCAAGTCAACGCCATCTACGATACCATCGTCGGAAAGGAAACCATCAGTGAGATCCCGTCAAGCTCCGAACCGATCAACAACTGGTATTCAACGAAGGGGCCCATAGTATCCGAGGATTTCTTGATCCGAGAAACGGGTTGCATACCCCGTACAGCACAAAGGAAGAGCGGCTCACACTTACTTTCGAGTCTGAGAGTGTTTCTAATGCCCTCACCCAAGAGGATATGGAGGCAATAGCCGAGCGCGTGTTTCCTTTCTTTGCTAACGAAAAATTTGATATTTCTTAGTACCCCGATATTGCAAACATCATAAATGATGAATTAACTAATAACGAACTTAATGAACAAGTTAATAACGATTCAAATTATGATGAAATAGACCACGAAAACATAACATACCTAAATGAACTAGCTCAACAGGTTCGTTATCGTGGTGAAAATGGTCCAGGGGCTGATGAGGAATTGCGTGTTGTTAATCTGGGTACCAACGAAGAGCCGAAAGAAACGAAGATTGGCAGCTTCTTCAAGGGGGAAGACAAAGACAGATTGACTGTCGCACCCCAAAACCCGTGGTCCAACTTGGCCCCACGCTCGGGACACGATCGGAGGACATCATAAAACATTTTAGGAACCTTTTTTTTTCGAAATGAACGTTCATAAAAGTTTAACACTTTAAAATAACTTTACAAACAACTTCCAAAAGGAAGTACTTAGCCCGAAGGCTTACAATCTTTGTTTACAAATACACAAACACCAACATTTTCCAAAACATAAGTTTTAAAAGATGATGAAGTCACGGATACTCTACCCCAAAAGGTTATACATTATATAATGTAGCCTTTACAAGACTCATATCCCAAACTCTTACCACAACGACGTCCTCCCGTGCAAGTGTCCTATTCCCTGGACTTGCCTTTATCTAAAACAGTAAACAAATAAGGGGTGAGAATGAATCTCAGTAAGCTACTAAAATGCAACTACGTTACATGCTGATATGGTAATCATAAAGAAACAATATCAACAAATAATCAAATAGTATATAGCATAAAGCACATAACATGAGAGGCTCCCTATCGCCAACCGTCCCATACCAGTTGGAAATAACGACCAACTCATCATGCAGCACATAAGGCGGAAATAAACACTCATATGTGGATACTGTGAGCCAAGGTTCTCGAAACAAACATAACCATCTGAGAAAACCAGTTGAGTAGCATAAATAGCTGAAGCCGGGATCCCGAAAACCAAACCATAACCATAAGGACCAAAGTTCTCAAATCAACATAACCATCTGAGAGGTATCAACAAAGTAGCACAATGGCTGAAGCAGGTTCCGAAACCAAACAATCACAACAATCACAAGAGGGAGAAATGACACCAAGTCATAACCCAGAGTGCCCAACCTTTGGCCAAAAGGAACAGGGTTTAAAAATGGGAAACCAATGATAGAAGCCTTACAATGAACTTGGCTCGTGTGCCATTGTAATCCCTATCACTGCCCGATATCATAAACAATGGGAAACCAATGATAGAAGCCTTACAATGATGTAATCCCTACCACTGTCCCGACACCACCACAAGAAGTAGCAGCTGAACTTTACACGAGAGCACAGTAAATAATACTTGCTTAAACAACAACCGGGGGCAACGATTCCAAAGTAGGGAACCAAGCCAAACACATCACAAGATGCACACGAAAGAAACACTCATAAGAGTTCACAACATTGACATTAAGTCACAACAATCTTACACACACTAGAACACGATCCTCAACAACCAAGTACGTTAAATCCATTTCTCACACAAGAGATTTCAAAATAAGAAACCTCACGAAAGCATCATAAATATGTACAACACCCAAAATGGACCTAAACGGTTACATCAATTCAAACTCGATCACAAAGGACCAACTCTACCACAAAGGACCATTAATACTCTTATTTTTTCTATTAAACACCTACTGGATTTCCGTAATATAAAAATCATAACCCAACTAAATAAACCAACTCATCGTGTAGTACTCGAGAAGAGCTTTCCAACGATAGTTTACACGACCAAAAACGGAGTCCGGATGACGAAGTTATGGCCAAAACCAAAATAAATTATACTCCCTTCGTTTCACCGTTCCACAAGTATAAGTATAATTTTTTAATATACTAATATACCCACTTTGGGATACTTTCATTCATTTCTCCATCCCACGAATAATAGTATAATTTTTATAATATACTTATTTAACATTTAATTCAAGTTAATATTTTACCGTCCCACGAGTAGGAGTATACTTTCAAACACTTATACTAACATTCTTAGGTATATAAACATACTCCATATACATCCTAGCATACTAACCAAGTCACTTACCCAGTATAATTATACTCCCTTTGTCCCAAATAAACAAGTATCACAAATAAATTCTTTTCACAATAATTTTACCACATATCACACATATAGCAAATATATGACCATTTTACTATTTAAGGGGAATTAGTAACTTACCTATTTCCGGAAAAAGTATCGCAGAAATATTTTTTGTTCGGGTAGAAATGACCTACTCAACGCCCTGATCATTTTTATATAATTTTAAAACGGAGAAGTAATTAAAAAGATAGAAATTAAAATAGGTAAATCATACCAGCACGAGAGAGTGAGAATAGGTGAGGATAAACATGATTTATAAAAATCTCATTTTACACCTAGGTCCCTCCATTTTCATTTTGAGCAAATAAGCCCCTGAACTTTAATGTTACACTTTGAACCCTAAAGTTTCAACTAACTCACTTTTAACAAAATTTCTACTAACACTTTAACTACCACATATACTCAAATAATATATGGCAAGTCATAAAATTTTTTCTAACACATAAAATGCACATAAAAGTTCCATTTTAAGTTAAGAAAATTAGGGTGATTTTGGGGTCGTTACAATCACTCCCCCTTAAAGAAAATTCGTCCCGAATTTTAGGATTACTTACCAAACGAATCAACAACCAATGATATTTCCTCTCCATTTCATCCTGAAGCTCCAAGTTGATTCTTCCACATTATGGTTCCTCCACACAACTCTAACAAGAGGAATACTTTTAGTTCTCAATTCTCGAATTCTAGAATCAATTACATGAACTGGATGCTCCTCATAGGACATACTCGGCTCAATATTCTCGGGCACCTCAGATAACACATGAGATGGATCATACACATACTTTCGAAGCATCGAAATATGGAACACATTATAAACCTTTTCAAGAGAAGGAAGTAACACAAGATAATAAGCCCAATCTCCAACTCTTCCCAAAATCTCAAAAGAACTGATATATTAAGCAAACTCACGAGAAGTAAAGGTATATCCCACGAATTCTAAGAATCAACTGAACAAGTTCTCAACATGTCCTCAAGAATCTGAATGGTTCTTCCTAACTGACCATCTGTCTGCAGATAAAAAACAAGCTAAATCTCAATCCTGAACCTAAGGCCTTCTGAAATGCTTGCCAAAATCAAGATGTAAATAAGGAACCCATATCTAATACCATGCTCGTAGACATCCCATGAAATCGAACTATCTTCTGAACAAATAAGCAACAACTGGAATTAACATTTATACTCTCAAAATAGATAAGGTGAGAAAACTTCGTAATCAATCCGCTATCAATCAACATCATTGATCTCATCT
This sequence comes from Campanula takesimana, assembly GCA_026119855.1. NCBI lineage: Eukaryota > Viridiplantae > Streptophyta > Magnoliopsida > Asterales > Campanulaceae > Campanula > Campanula takesimana. The sequence continues at coordinate 1,218,007 of JAOWBW010000063.1, forward strand.
ATTCAGTGTAACTCCTTCAATGAAACTTTTCGCAATAGATTCATATCCACTCAGAAATCTCAAAGGCTTGTCACAAACCAACTGATCACTGATATTTTACTTCCAGATTATTCGCAACTCAAGGACTTAGTTGAATGCTTAGAATTTCTCGTGTCAAACAAATCAAATGTAACTCTTCAAATTTATCTCAATACTCTACATTTACTGGGATTCATAATTAAATTGGTCTTGTATATCTCTTCAAGTACCTGTAGTTGAATTCCGTTATGCATGTTGGTTCCACTAAGTGTCGACTACATACTTTGCTACAAAAGTTAAAGTTCCATCACTAGCAACGAACAAAATCGTGTTGTCTATCATTATTCATTCCACTAGTAATTCTCTATAGTTGAAATCATTCAATAGAGTAGAAACTTAAAGCTTCCACCATCGCAAAATCACACCATGTCTCAACTCACAAAGACTCCAAAATGTCAATTCCTCTAACATTCCCCATTTAGTTTGATCAAACATGAACTATAAGTCAATGTATCCTCTAACACATTACCTTTCCCGGATGATATAACATGGTACTCAACCTGCATTATCTCATGTGTAACTCTCTTTGAAAAAACCCAATAATTCAATTCTCATGGTTGGTAAACACTTCAAATATAGCTCCCTCAAAGTCATTTGCTAATGCAATGGATGTATAATCGCAATAAATCTCAAATTATGGGTAGGATAATTTTGTTCATAGGGAATCAATCTTCTCAAAGCACCCATTGTTACCATACATTTCTAAAGCGATGAACATCTCAATCACTCTTCAAGGCATCACCATGAATAATGAATTTATTAAATCTACTATAATGGTAAAACTCGACATATCCACTAGAAAATAGTAACACTGATCATTCCTCTAGATAACTGTAACACTAATCAAATCCATTAAGCAATATCATTACTGAAGTTGTCATCAACTCTCGTTTCAACAATTAAAACTCGTTTCACTCTTACCAATCCATCGAGAAAATGTATCTTTCTGTGTCATATAGTTAACGGTGTAGCTACCTTAGAAATCCATCAATGAATCTCTAACCATATACCAATCTCAACAAGTTATATACCTCTGCTACTGAAGTAGAATTTTTTCCAATTACTGTTGCTTCCATATTTAAAGAATCAATAGTCATGCCTGAATTGAAACTTCCTCAAAATAATATATCCTCTAACAAGAAGACACAATGCCTTGATTTCACAACTGTTGCCTCTCACAAAACAATCCAATTACTGCTACAGATACAACTCAGCATATCCAACAATACCACTGAATAAACCACTGATCTCTGAAGTTGATCAATTATATCCCCCATATAAGATAACAAGTGATGATTCGTTATAGCCATCTGGTTGAGCTCTTAGTATTCAATATACAATCGCAAAGTACCATACCTTTTCATAATAACCAATACTGATGCATCCCACAAAGGAAGAATACATTCTCTAGTTTAGCTATAAACACTCTACTGCCAACCCCATAAACCAATTACCAGGCATAACCTTGTGATAAAAAAAAAAATCAGACTTTAATGCATAAATAGCATGAATGCTAAACACATATATCTACCATGCTTAATTAAAGCACACTAGCATATAAAACTCCACCACAATAATATCAAAATCTTGCTATAGCAAAATAACTAAACCAGCAAGTAAAACATGCTCACAAATTTGCACATCACAAGTGCGCAACACTCTATCAATCACTACAAACTCCCCCTTAGGATAGACACCTCTAACACATAAGGTAGAGACTCAGGAGACACATGTAATCGAGAAGCAAAATGCACAGACACATAAGAATGCGAAGATCCAGGGTCTATAAGTGTATGTGCTCTCAAACTAGACATAGAAATTATACCTCCAATCACATTAGAAGGATCTGAAATATGTTGTTGATTGATGGCAGAAACACTATCCTGCACCTTAACCTTCCCTGAAGCATCCCTCTTTTGGCCCTGAGAAGACCCAACTGCACTTCCTGATGCTTGTACTCTAAATCTAGGGCAATCCTTCTGAAAATGACCCAACTGACCACATCTCATACATTTGCCTTGTTTCTTCCAACATTTCTCCTCTGAGTGTCCTGTCCTTCGACAATAGCTACATACTCGTTTACCTTGAGTTCTTCTATTATGTGGCCCTTGAAAAGATTCCCTACTATCACCAAGCTGGGGTTGAGGTTTTAACTGTTCTCCTTGTTTTGTCACATCTGAGGCTTCAACCTTGCTTTTATGCTCCACTATATCGTCAATTTTTTTCATTACAGTTTCAAACATCTTGGAACATTGTTCGAACTTCTTCTCTAGCATTACCCGACCCTGAAGGCCCTGACTGATCACCCTCTGTTCCAACCATCTTCAGTGATTACCTGCATAAAAAACTCAACGTTACTCACTCTCTACCCAACTACCCTCCTAGGTCACTTAGTCATTCTAGACCATCTACAACCTAGCTCTGATACCAACTGTCGCACCCCAAAACCCGTGGTCCAACTTGGCCCCACGCTCGGGACACGATCGGAAGACGTCATAAAACATTTTAGGAACCTTTTTTTTTCGAAATGAACTTTCATAAAAGTTTAACACTTTAAAATAACTTTACAAACAACTTTCAAAAGGAAGTACTTAGCCCGAAGGCTTACAAACTTTGTTTACAAATACACAAACACCAACATTTTCCAAAACATAAGTTTTAAAAGATGATGAAGTCACGGATACTCTACCCCAAAAGGTTATACATTATATAATGTAGCCTTTACAAGACTCATATCCCAAACTCTTACCACAACGACGTCCTCCCGTGCAAGTGTCCTATTCCCTGGACTTGCCTTTATCTAAAACAGTAAACAAATAAGGGGTGGGAATGAATCTCAGTAAGCTACTAAAATGCAACTACGTTACATGCTGATATGGTAATCATAAAGAAACAATATCAACAAATAATCAAATAGTATATAGCATATAGCACATAACATGAGAGGCTCCCTATCGCCAACCGTCCCATACCAGTTGGAAATAACGACCAACTCATCATGCAACACATAAGGCGGAATTAAACACTCATACGTGGATACTGTGAGCCAAGGTTATCGAAACAAACATAACCATCTGAGAAAACCAGTTGAGTAGCATAAATAGCTGAAGCCGGGATCCCGAAAACCAAACCATAACCATAAGGACCAAAGTTCTCAAATCAACATAACCATCTGAGAGGTATCAACAAAGTAGCACAATGGCTGAAGCAGGTTCCGAAACCAAACAATCAGAACAATCACAAGAGGGAGAAATGACACCAATTCATAACCCAGAGTGCCCAACCTTTGGCCAAAAGGAACGGGGTTTAAAAATGAGAAACCAATGATAGAAGCCTTACAATGAACTTGGCTCGTGTGCCATTGTAATCCCTATCACTGCCCGATATCATAAACAATGGGAAACCAATGATAGAAGCCTTACAATGATGTAATCCCTACCACTGTCCCGACACCACCACAAGAAGTACCAGCTGAACTTTACACGAGAGCACAGTAAATAATACTTGATTAAACAACAACCGGGGGCAATGATTCCAAAGTAGGGAACCAAGCCAAACACATCACAAGATGCACACGAAAGAAACACTCATAAGAGTTCACAACATTCACATTAAGTCACAACAATCTTACACACACTAGAACACGATCCTCAACAACCAAGTACTTTAAATCCATTTCTCACATAAGAGATTTCAAAATAAGAAACCTCACGAAATCATCATAAAGATGTACAACACTCAAAAATGGACCTAAACGGTTACATCAATTCAAACTCGATCACAAAGGACCAACTCTACCACAACGGACCATTAATACTCTTTTTTTTCTATTAAACACCTACTGGATTTCCGTAATATAAAAATCATAACCCAACTAAATAAACCAACTCATCGTGTAGTACTCGAGAAGAGATTTCCAACGATAGTTTACACGACCAAAACGGAGTCCGGATGACGAAGTTATGGCCAAAACCAAAATAAATTATACTCCCTTCGTTTCACCGTTCCACAAGTATAAGTATAATTTTTTTAATATACTAATATACCCACTTTGGGATACTTTCATTCATTTCCCCATCCCACGAATAATAGTATAATTTTTATAATATACTTATTTAACATTTAATTCAAGTTAATATTTTACCGTCCCACGAGTAGGAGTATACTTTCAAACACTTATACTAACATTCTTAGGTATATAAACATACTCCATATACATCCTAGCATACTAACCAAGTCACTTACCCAGTATAATTATACTCCCTTTGTCCCAAATAAACAAGTATCACAAATAAATTATTTTCACAATAATTTTACCACATATCACACATATAGCAAATATATGACCATTTTACTATTTAAGGGGAATTAGTAACTTAACTATTTCCAGAAAAAGTATCGCAGAAATATATTTTGTTCGTGTAGAAATGACCTACTCAACGCCCTGATAATTTTTATATAATTATATTTTAAAACGGAGAAGTAATTAAAAAGATAGAAATTAAAATAGGTAAATCCTTACCTTGAATGTTCATGAACCAGAGGGAGTAATTTTAGTGTGTGTGTGTGTGTAGTGACTACCCAGAGAGTGAGAATAGTTGAGGATAAACATGATTTATAAAAATCTCATTTTTACACCTAGGTCCCTCCATTTTCATTTTGAGCAAATAAGCCTCTGAACTTTAAAGTTACACTTTGGACCCTAAAGTTTCAACTAACTCATTTATTCCTTTTAAAAAAATTTCTACTAACACTTTAACTACCACATATACTCAAATAATATATGCAAGTCATGAAAATTTTTCTAACACATAAAATGCACATAAAAATTCCATTTTAATTTAAGAAAATTAGGGTGATTTTGGGGTCGTTACATTGACTGCATTGCTCAAAGAGTTTGTGGATGTATTCGCATGGTCGTACAAAGACATGCCGGGTTTGGACAGAAAGGTCGCGGAGCATAGAATTGCGATCAGAGAGGACGCCAAGCCAGTAAAGCAGAAACTCAGAAAGATCAAGCCAGAATGGTCTCTACAGGTCAAAGAAGAGATTGAAAAGCTCCTCGGTGTGGGTTTCATCAAAGTCATTGAGTATCTGACTTGGCTAGCCAACATTGTGACAGTCAGAAAGGCAAACGGCAAGGTTCGAGTTTGTGTGGACTTCCGGGATTTGAACAAAGCTTCCCCGAAAGATGATTTTCCACTACCAAACATCGACATGATCATACATTCGAAGGGAACCAACGGTCAACATTTGATCGATCTTCGCAAGTTCTTTGAAAGACTTCGACAACACAACATGAGACTCAATCCCGCAAAGTGCACTTTTGGGGTCGTCAGAGGAAAGGTTCTCGGTTACATGGTCACTGAGAGGGGAATTGAATTCGATCCCTACAAGATCAAGGCAATCATTGACATGCCTCCTCCAAAGACGCAGAAAGAAATCAAAGGTTTCATGGGCAGACTTCAATACATCAGTCGGTTTGTGCACCAACTCACTTCCATGTGTGAACCGATCTTCAAGCTACTCAAGAAGAATGTGGCTCTAGAATGGACCGATGCTTGCCAAGAAGCCTTCGACCAAGTGAAGCATTACTTGACATACCCTCCAATTTTAGTTCCACCGCACAAAGAGAAGCCTCTCTTGCTCTATCTCACTGTCAATAATAAAGCCCTAGGGGCTATGTTAGCACAAGAACAGTGAGACTCCACAAAAGAGAATGCTATATACTTTGTCAGCCGCCGGTTTCAAGGAGCTGAAAAGAACTACTATGTCTTAGAGAAGTCTTGTGCTGAATTGGTTTGGGTTACTCAAAAACTCAAGCATTACATGGAGGCCTTCCCAATCAAGTTGGTAGCAAAAGTAGACCCGCTCTGATACATCTTTGAGAAGCCTTTCATGTCAACAAGAATAGCCAAATGGTATTTCAAGCTCGCCGGCTACGATATCACTTACGTCACACTCAAATCCATCAGGGGGAAAGTGTTCAGTGATCAGCTTGCTGAATTTCTGTGTGACGAAGTGAAGGGGGAAGATGTACAGTTTCCCGACGAGCATTTAATTTGCACTACAACAGAAGAAAATGAGTGGCAACTTTTTTTCGACGGCGCAGCCAATAAGCATGGATATGGCATAGGGATGTTACTTATTGATCCAAAGGACATGTACATTCCAATCGCTATCCGCCTCGAATTTGAAGCCACTAACAACACCGCTGAGTACGAAGCATGCATAGCGGGGCTCGTAGCAGCCCTCGAGAGAAATGTCACAAGTTTAGAAGTATTCGGTGATTCCTTGCTCATCATCAATCAAACATCTGGAAAGTGGCAGATTCAAGACTCAACTCTACAACGGTATGGTCAACATCTCGAGGAGTTAGTTGAACAGTTTCAAGAAATCACCTTCAACTACCTGCCAAGGGACAAGAACCGTTTTGTTGATGCACTAGCCACCATCGCTTCACTGGTCGAAATACCTGAGGGTAAAATGGTGAAGCCCTTCAAAATTTCCCGAAGGAACAGTCCGGCATACTGCATGAGTATCAAGATCAATGAGGTCCAAACAAACTCCCCGTGGTATGCGGATATCATGAATTTCCTCAAGGATGGTACTTATCCCAAAAATAGCAATAAGAAGTCCCAAATGGCATTGCAAAGACTAGCCTCCCGATATGTACTGATTGGGGACCGAGTCTACAAAAGGCACCACGAAGGGATCAATCTCCTATGCACGAATGAGACCGAAGCTCAAGAAATAATGCATGAGATCCACAAAGGTGAATGTAGGCCCCACATGAACGGGTTTATGTTGACCAAGAATATACTCCGCATGGGTTATTATTAGAGTACCATGGAAAGGGACTGTATCGAGAAAGTCAATAGATGCGCCAAATGCCAATTCCATGCCAATCTACAGCACGCTCCACCCTCACAGCTTTACAATATGACCACGCCTTGGCCTTTCTCTTGCTGGGGCATAGACATCATCGACAAAGTTCACCCTACTGGCAGCAACGGACAATCTTTCATCCTAGTAGCCGTGGACTATTTTACAAAATGGGTCGAAGCACAGGCTTACCGAGTTCTCAACGCCAAGAAGGTGGCCGAATTCGTAAAAACCCACATCATGTGCCGGTACGGCGTTCCTCATGAAATCATCTCAGACAACGGTTCTCACTTTGAGAAAGAGATGGACGCGCTCCTGGTAGAATATAAGATTACTAAGCACAAGTCATCTCCATACTGCCCTCAAGCAAACGGCGTGGTCGAGGTAGCTAATAAGACAATCGAGACCATTGTGAAGAAAATGGCCTCTATCGGAAGGGATTAGCCCGAAAAGCTACCTCTAGCATTATGGGGCTACCGCACGTCAATACGGACAGCGACTGGAGAAACTCCTTATGCACTGGTATATGGTTCCGAAGCTGTACTCCCAATAGAGCTCGAAGTCCCATCCCTACGGGTCCTCCTCGAGAACTAAGTCAATGAAGTCGATTGGATGCAAAGTCGATATGAACAGCTAGCCCTACTCGACGATAAAAGGCTAAGGGCAATCGAACGTACGAGGGCCTATCAACAAAGAATGGCTAGGGCTTTCAACAAAAAGGTGAAGCCCCGAAACATCAAGGTGGGAGATTTGGTCCTAAGACAACACCCTCCTAATGCCATGAACCCCTTGGAAAATGGGGACCCCGATGGATCGGTCCGTACGTAGTCAAGAAGATACTAAGCGGCGGTGCAGTCCGACTCGTGGATTTAGACGGAGATCAGCTACCAAAGGAAGTCAACCTCGACAAATTGAAGAGATTTTACGTCTAATAAACGAAGACCAGCCTAAAAAAAAAAAAAAAAAAAAAAAAAGCTTCCTAGGTTGAAAACCCGCAAGGGCGGCCTAGGCAAAAATTAGAGCACGTGCAAAAAAGAAGCCCGCTAGATTGAAAACCCGAAAGGGCGGTCTAGGCAAAAAACAGGGTGCACACAAAAAAAAAATGGTCTTCGTTTGTTTGAACTACGGAGACCTGAGCCTCTATACTGGAGGAACGTAGGCAACCTTCGGGTGCGGTCTAAAATATAAACAAATACCTAAATCATTTCAAATTAATGAGATGCAATTTTTTTATTCATTCACTGAATTATTTTTATCATTACAATGGAAATGTTGAGCTAATAAAAGACATTAAAACATTAAAATCCTAACAAGTGGTCTATTTTTAATTGCAATCTCGTGGGGTACAAAGAAATATCTAATCTTTCTTCGGTTTGGGGACCTATTGCTTTTGGGGACGGCCTTTAGTCTTCTTGGATGGGGCGGAGCATTCTCGAGCCCACCAAGACGCGAAAAGACACTCGGGCGGGATAGAGCTTCATCAACAACCTTCTCCTTGCCCTTGCTAGAAAGAGCTTTGACCGGAACAACCATGGAGCGCTTCCACACGTGAGAAGAATTTCCCGTGCCTTTCTTCTTCTTAGGCAAGTAACGGGACCTATAATCCCTCACATGGACCACCGGCTTCACGGGATCAACGGCAACAATACCCTCATTTGGCCTTCCCAAACGGTCAAAGACACTAGGACGCGCCTTCACAATTGGAGCAATGGGGACGGACTTATCACCTTCGGGGAAGGAAACTTTGACTTCAAAAGTAAAGGTCATCGGGGCCATCGCTACAAGAATTTTGAGGTATAGAGTAAGGGAAAAGATGCCGAATATTGATGTGTGACCATTTTGATCGAAAATGGTTTAAATTTATAGCTGTTGGAGTGCCCTGCTCAGAAAAGAAATGGGCTGGAATTCAGCAAGCCAGAAGCGCGCGCCTCTGACAAGCGATCCCAGCTGCGCGCGCCTCCCGCAACCAAAGCCAGACGCGCGCGCGTTTGACAGCAGACAGAAACAGAACATGCCCCTTGTCAGTTCAAGAAGGAAGCCCAGGCACGTTCAAACGCCTTCAACCTGAGAGAAATCAGATCCCAGCACAGAAAAGGAGTTCAAGCAACGATAATGAACACATTTGGGCACACATTTGTTTGTAAAGGGTCGGCACTTAGGAACGAGTCTAGACAGATAACTAAAAAAGCGTAGTAAATAGCTAGGACTGTAAATACATGCTAAATGCTTATTACAGGAAAATAAATTGTTTTCAATCTCTCGTCCTCCCCAGAAGGCTACTCAGAATCATCATCATCGGCAGCACCGTGCCCACCCCCACTGCCGCTCTCAGTCTCCTATTCATCATCATCATCAGCGGATTCTTCCTCCTCAGATGTCTCCACCACAACATCATGCCGGGTCTTCTTGGTAGCTCTCCCTGATGAACTAGCACCACCCCTACTCTGGCTACCTCCTCGGCTCAGACTCCTGCTCTGGCTACCTCCTCGGCTCAGACTCCTGCTCAGTGACTGCCTCACCGAAGAGACAGCCTCATCAATATCCAGTGCAGCATCCCTACAGCCTCGTCCCATGCCCCGAGCACCTCGGGCAGCTCCTCTCGCAGCACCAGAGATAGCACCAGTAGCATCTCTAGTCATGGCGGCAATGTCCCTGCACAACCCTAGCATCCTCTCCTCCAGATGACGGAGTCTCCTCTTCATCCCTTTGTTCTTTCGGCCCAAGCGCCTATAAGCAGCTACAGGTACCTGTTACAACAGAGGACAAAAAAAGAAAATTGCATCAACACAGGGAACAGAAAAGCAGGACTGGAACTGAGAAATGCAAAGACAGTCAGAAAAGTATACCACAGCAGCCTGAACAGGAGGACCTCTCTCCGGCGACATGTCCTCAGGAACAATCTCCCTCTGCTCCTCATACACCCCAAAGTTTGAATAAGTATAATATGAAGGAGGCAGAGGTAGATCAAAGCAATATCCAGCACCGGTGGGATAGAATTGAGCCGAAGTCTGTGGAGCAGCATGGGTCTCCCACGGATCAGTAAACATGAAACCCTGCTGGAGCTTATGCTCCCTGAATAAACCATAATCCTGCTCTAGATGAATGAAAGGGACGGCATCAACCCCCGTAATATAGACTGCCCGGTCTGCCTCTGAAAGAGCCCTCCAATTACGAGGACAGAAAGGAGGAACATCAGGAACCGCTGGCCTAGGAGGGTGGTGGAAGTCCGTCACCTGGCCACCATGCTGCCAGAACACTCTCTCTCCAAGATACATCGCCATACACTCCACTGAGCTCATCAGAAGCCTCGAGCGGGTGGGAATCAGAGTATGCTCAATAAAAGCATAAATAGCTCTCCACGGGAACAAAGAGGAGGCGACAACCTCTGGCCTCAAAGCATCCAAGTGGCGTCGAGCTGAAAGCAGGCTGATGGGAACAGTGCCAGTCCTCACATTCCTCTCCCTCTACGACCACCTCACACAGTCTGGATACTGGGGCTGGCCCTCTCTGTTAATCTTGAAGTCCCTCAGCTCCAAGACAGCAAAGGCCCATAGCTGCAAAACAGAGGCAAGAGCAGAATTAAATGACAGTTCAAAGATACAGTAGAGCAATGACAAGAAAGCTGAAAAGAAAAGGGAAAGCAGTATACCTCCCACAACAGGCTGAAGCCCATAACCGAGCAAGCGGTCGAATGGCTAGTCAGATCCATGCCGTGATAACAAGCAGCCAAGCCCGCTGCGCCCCACTTATACTGGCCGGCCTGGTCCAAGTCTACCAACAAATCAAGCAAAGCCAAGGAAGCCGATGATCCTCCACTGGCGAACAGAGTGTGGGACAGCAGGTACCATACAAAACAACGGGCCACATCATCGACCCGCTCTGCAGTGACACCCAAAGGCTCGGCTGCAAGAATACTAAAATACCGATGGATGCTTCCCCAAGTGACTCGGTAATTCTTCACCGGGAAGCCACAGTCAACCAGAGCCAACAGCTCATCAGCAGTCCGAAGGGTCCCTCTCAAAACACAAGGGACAGGCTCCCCCGCAAACGGAAGACCAGTCAATGCCGTGAAGTCAGTGGGCATCATCGTGACCTCTCCTATAGGCAGATGAAAAGTATGGGTGGTGTCCCACCATCTCTCTCTCAGAGCCTGAATAACATCCGGATCATTCTTCAACGCCGGCAGACTAGTAATAAAGAGGCTGAAATGGGTGGCCTGAACTCGAGCCCTGACATTCTCAGGCAGCTTACTCTAAATGGTAACCGGGCCATGAGCTCCGCCTCGAATCTCCGACAGGCGGCTCCACTCCTGAAAAGAAACAAGAAGCAACGAAAATTCCGTCAGCATAACGGCTAGAAAACGGGCAAACCCAAAACAGAAATTTCAAACATGAATACGAGTGTGTGGTTATGAAAATGGGTATCCGAACATGTTTCTTGCAATAAATCAACAACAACAACAAACAGCGACAATCAACAAAAGAAGTTGCAGCGAAAAATACGGGTGAAACAGAGCAGCCCCAAAGCGCGAAAATCACAAAGAGAATGAAAGATTCTTACCAATCCCGCTGTGACAAAGTCGGAGATATGGGTATGCGGCTGGTACGTGAGCAAACTCGGGTCCATCGCCTCAATTCCAACATCGGGCTCCTCGCCCTGTGGCATCTTGAATGGAGGAGATTGCTGACGATCCGACATCGTTTCTATGATAGAATCGCTCTTAGAACAACAAGAAAGTGTTTTGGGGTGATTTCTCCGCGAAAATTTGGTTCAGAATTTGGAGGGTTCTTTGAAATTTTGAAAACTCGCCGAAAAAGTGAACTGTCTGTTTATATATGCTGAACTGGAACGTTATGCGCGCGCCTCCGGCTATGTCACTCAGACGCGCGCGCTTCCTATAACGAAGATCAGACGCACGCGCCTTTGCTCCCTGAGAAATTCAAACACAACTCCCCACGCGGGAATCTAGGTGTCACATCCATGTTCATCTGAGTTTCAGCTCCACCACTACAAGCTGAGTGAGATTCGTAACAGACGCCATTAATTCTCAAGAATCAGTGTTTACAATTCATCCCCAGCACAAAGCACTCTGCAGTCAACTGTGCCCGCACCCCATCAAAAGTCAAAGTCAAACAGTCAACATCAAAGTACGACTTACGACAACAACATAGTCCGGGGTGATCCACAGAATAACCGCTTCCTCATCAAGCAAAATCTACATCCATTCAATGCAAACGGTCCTCCGGGTCCCGCACTTCAGCAAACGGTCCTCTGGGTCCCGCACTTCAGCAGACGGTCCTCTAGGTCCCGCACTTCAGAAAACGGTCCTCTAGGTCCCGCACTTCAGCAAACGGTCCTCTGGGCCCCGTACTTCAGCAGACGGTCCTCCAGGCCCCGCACTTCAAGCAAACGGTCCTCCAGGTCCCGCTTCCAGCAAACGGATCTCGCTGTCAGCAAACAGGTCCCGCTTCTAGCAAACGGATCTCGCTATCAGCAAACAGATCCCGCTTCCAGCAAACAGATCCCGATTTCAGCAAACGGATCCCGCTATTGGCAAAGCCGCTCACACAGGGAGTGCACCTTTATCTCTCAAAGCTGCTCACATAGGGAGCGCACCTCTATCCCCTGCAATTTCAAATCCCTGCTTTTATCGAGTCTTTTCTTCTTCTTAGTGATGTCCTAGGCGGATGTCTGTCTTTCGTTGGCGCGTTTGCCTCGCAATCCACGCCGCCGAGGGGCTCTGTAGACACCCCTCTTTGGACCGCTCACCCGATTGCACACTTGATTTTGTGTTTCTCCCTCTTTTAAGTGTTTTCTGTTAGTTTCTGTTACTTTGGTTAAGTTCCAGACAGACTTCGTTAAGTCCCGGGATGAAACTGAATAACAGTTCTAACTTTCTAGTCCATTCTGTCAAAAATTGCTTTTCAGAGTCGCGCGCCTCCGCCCCTTGAGGCCAGACGCGCGCGCCTTCCGCCGCCTAGGTGGGATGCACGCGCTTCTGGGGTGTGTCAGTTACAGATTCTGCCCAAGAATCTCTCCCTTGCTCATTATACATGATTTTGCCCGGGAAAGATTTCTTGGAGACTCCGTTTGGCTCAAAAAACAGTCCTTTTTCAACTATAAAAACCCCTCCAATCCATCATTGGAAGGGACCTTGGACATCACTCCTTTTAGACCTTTTCTTCACTTTTTCTAGACTTTTCCTTGGGACTTCTTTGAGACCTTTGGCAACTAAGCATTCAACCTCTTCTTCAAGGCTCTTCAAAAAACAGTCCTTTTTCTTCTTCTTCTTCTTCTTCTTCTTATTCTTCAATCAAATGCAATCACCCCAAAACCATTTGGGACATGACACCAATGGTCCTTTCATTACATTGAATTTGCCTAGGAGTGATCTCCCTACATTTTAAACTTTAAAACCCCTTTTTATCATCATTCTAATAGCAAGAACACATCTATCTTAAAAGTGAATTATGAACAAACAAGACCGACTTTGCTCGGGCGAAATGGATGTTTAAGTACTTCCCATTTCGTAACCTAACCCCCGAACCCCTCATCCCAAAGAATCTCTGTTTTCGTAAATCAAACTTAGGCTCATAAACATTAGGTTTTCTCGCGTTCCTCTAAAACGTGGGTGGCGACTCTAAAATAAAATTAGACATCCTAGGTAACACCCACACTTCAGCAGACGGTCCTCTGGGTCCCGCACTTTAGCAAACGGTCCTCTGGGTCCCGCATCCAAGCAAACGGTCCTCCGGGTCCCGCATCCAAGCAAACGGTCCTCTGGGTCCCGCATTCAAGCAGACGGTCCTCCAGGTCCCGTACTTTAGCAGACGGTCCTCCGGGTCCCGCATCCAAGCAAACGGTCCTCCGGGTCCCGCATCCAAGCAAACGGTCCTCCGGGCCCTGCATTTAAGAAAACGGTCCTTCGGGTCCCGCAATCAAGCAAACGGTCCCTCAGTACTCGCTATTCAAGCAAACGGTCCTCCGGATCCCGCTTCCAGCAAACAGGTCTCGCTTCCAGGAAACGGATCTCGCTACCAGCAAACAGGTCTCGCTTCCAGCAAACGGATCTCGCTATCAGCAAGACAGGTCCCGCTATCGACCACGGTAGGCCGCTTCATGCCACCGAACCTTTTATTATCAACCAAAGCCACTTACACAGGGAGCGCACCTCCATCCCTCGCAATTTCAAATTTCTGTTTTTATCGAGTCTTTTCTTTTTTCTTGGTGATGTCCTAGGCGGATGTCTGTCTTTCGTCGGCGCGTTTGCTTCGCAATCCACGCCGCCGAGGGGCTCTGTAGACACCCCGCCTTGGACCGCTCACCCCGATTGCACACTTGATTTTGTGTTTCTCCCTCTTTTAAGTGTTTTCTGTTAGTTTCTGTTACTTTGGTTAAGTTCTAGACGGGCTCCGTTAAGTCCAGGGACCAAACTGAATAACAGTTCTAACTTTCTAGTCCATTTTGTCAGATTTTGCCTTTCAGAGTCGCGCGCCTCCACCCCTTGAGGCCAGACGCGCGCGCCTTCCGCCGCCTAGGTGGGATGCGCGCGCTTCTGGGGTGCGTCAGTTACAGATTCTGCCCAAGAATCTCTCCCTTGCTCATTATACATGATTTTGCCCGGGAAAGATTTTTCGGAGACTCCGTTAGGCTCCAAAAACTCCCCTCTTTCAACTATAAAAACCCCTCCAATCCATCATTGGAGGGGACCTCTTTTTGACCTTAAGAATTTTCCACCTTGAACCTTACTCTAGGAAATTTACTAAAGATATTCTCTCCAAGTATTCAACCTCTTCTTCAAGACTTTTCAAGAGGTTCTCTTTGAAGGATATTATAGGTAAAATGTCTTAACTTTATTCTTTTTCTTCTTCTTCTTCTTCTAATTCTTCTTCTTCTTCAATCAAATGTGCAATCACCCCAAAACCATTTGCGACATGACACCAATGGCCCTTTCATTACATTGAATTGGCCTAGGAGTTATCTCCTACATTTTAAACAATAAAACCCCTTTTATCATAATAGAAAGAACACATTTATCTTTAAAGTGAATTATGAACAAACAAGACCGACTTTTCTCGGGCGAAATGGGTGTTTAAGTACTTCCCATTTCGTAACCTAACCCCCGAACCCCTCATCCCAAAGAATATCTGTTTTCATAAATCAAACTTAGGCTCATAAACATTAGGTTTTCTTACGTTCCTCAAAAACGTGGGTGGCGACTCTAAAATCAAGTAGACATCCTAGGGTAATTCGCGCGCTCTAGCCAAGCCGCAGTTCCCTGGGGTATCTACAATGAGCTTTCAGATGATGATCTCCACTAAGCCTAGGACCGACTCCCCTCATAAGGGTTCATGCCTTGTCATCAGCTAGACTAGTTACACCTTCACTTCCAAGGAAAGGAAAAGCAGCAGAAATAGAGGATGGGGTGATAGAGATCGGGATGCAGCGACAGAAGAGTTGATGGAGACGAAGGTAGAAGGATCATTTGGGGCAGAGATAACTGAGGCGTTGGAGAAAAACTCTTGCACTTGACCCAAAAATATGAACTCAACACCAGTTGGAGTGATGAAAGAGTCCAGAAGAGAACTGATCAAAAGATTTCTCAAGAAATCACCGTCAAGAGTGTCGTCGAAGAATGTGGAGTCAACATAGCCTCCATAGATATCCTTTTTGTTGCTCGACATTATCTGCAAAATCACTCAAGAAATCTCACAAGTTAGAAATCAATTAGTTCAAACTAAATGTTGAGGAAGAAATGTAAATCATCAAATGGTTACCAGAGATTAGAGCAGACTGGTAGGAGATAATGATGAACACAAGCAACAAGGAGAGTTCAGGTGAGTGAAGAGCGAAAAGAATAAGAAGAGTTTTAAGTGAAGCTTTTATATGTTATGGAAGAGAGAGAATAAGAAGGGTTTGCATGGGGAGAAGAGAAATAATAAGGAGTTTAACTGTAGTGAATAACTCGAAGAACGTGCGCACACAATGAATTTAATGCGCGAACTGGACGGTTGAAATTAGACGGTTAAACTTAGGAGAGAGAAGGGGTAAAGACGGCAACAATAATATGGCAAGTATAAAGTTACCTTTCTAATTTATCACAAGGATTGGGATAAATCTTTGACACGATTTGGGTAAGGTGGTGCACACACGTGTCAGAGTGGTGGTGTGACCGATTGTACCTTTGATTTGACATTGCTTACGTCATATGTCAGAGAATCCTTATCCGTTAAGAATGAGATCTACCGATGAATTTGAATTTTGAATTTTGACAAATCGGCAAGACATAATTTGTCAAGATGTTGGTCGGTAAGATATTGTCGGTATAGGATTCGTCGGCAAGATATTGTGCTTTGCTGCTTTGATCGGCAGACTAATACAAGTAGTAAAGTCAGCACAGTTTTAACCATTGTAATCAATCATACCTAGTTCACCTCTGAGGAATTCAAATCTTTTCTGATCTAAAGGCTTTGTCAGTATGTCTGCTCTTTGGAAATTGGTATGAACTTTGAGCAGCACAACATTTCCCTTTTCTACATGTTCCTTCAGAAAGTGGTATTTGATGTCTATGTGCTTGGTTTTGGAGTGCATGACCGGATTGTTGGATACTGAGATAGAAGATTGATTTTCACAGTAAATGGGACAAACTTAAGATGGAACTTCATAGTCAACCAGCTGCTGCTTCATCCAAAGGATCTGTGAACAGCAACTGCCGGCAGCTATGTACTCAGCTTCAGGTGTTGAAGTGGAAATTGATGCCTGCTTTTTACAAGACCAAGACACCAACCGATCACCAAGAAATTGGCATGTTCCACTTGTACTTTTTCTGGTCACCCTACACGCTGCAAAGTCTGTATCTGAATAACCTATTAGATTAAAAGAAGATTCACTAGCATACCATAATCCAAGGTTAGCAGAACCACATAAGTATTTAATAATGCGTTTTACAACCTGCCGATGGGATTCCCTAGGGTCAGCTTGAAACCTGGCACATACACAAACGGCAAACATGATATCTGGTCTACTGGCAGTTAGATAGATGAGTGAGCCAATCATACCTCGGTAGACAGTCATATCTACCTTCTTACCGGACTCATCCTTATCTAAATGAATGTTAGTTCCCATCGGTGTGCTTTGAGAATGAGCATTATCGAAGCCAAACTTATTGATTAATTCTTTTGCATACTTGGCTTGACTGATGAATATTCCCTCATTGGTTGCTTGACTTGAAGTCCAAGGAAATATGTTAGTTCACCCATCATGCTCATTTCGAACTTGCTCTGCATTAGCTTCTCAAATCTCTTGCAAAGTGATTCGTTAGTAGAACCAAAACTAATATCATCAACATATATTTGAACAAACAATGAATGACCCTTATGCTTGGCAACAAATAAAGTAGTATCGATTTTAC
Organism: Campanula takesimana; assembly: GCA_026119855.1. NCBI lineage: Eukaryota > Viridiplantae > Streptophyta > Magnoliopsida > Asterales > Campanulaceae > Campanula > Campanula takesimana. The sequence continues at coordinate 1,235,381 of JAOWBW010000063.1, forward strand.
CTCGAGTGAAACCTAAGCCATCACTAAGTAAGAACTTAGAAAGGGTTTCATACCATGCCCTTGGAGATTGCTTCAAGACATAGAGAGCTTTCTTCAATCGGTAGACATGATTAGGCTTCTTAGAGTCCTCAAAACCAGGTGGTTGTTCAACATAAACAAGTTCTTGGAGTTCTCCATTCAAGAAGGCACTTTTCACGTCCATTTGATATAGTTTGAATTCTTTGAAGGCAGCATAGGCTAAGAAAAGTCTTATAGCTTCCAATCTTACAACAGGAGCAAATGTCTCGTCGTAGTCAATCCCTTCTTCTTGTCGGTAGCCTTTTGCAACTAACCTTGCTTTGTTTCTAGTGATATTCCCAGCTTCATCCAACTTGTTCCTGTAGAACCACTTTGTACCAATAACTTGTTGAGAAGTTGGTCTTGGCACAAGTTCCCATACATTGCATCTTTCAAACTGATACAGTTCCTCTTGCATGGCTTCAACCTAACCAGGATCGACAAGAGCTTCTTCAATCTTCTTTGGTTCTATGTTGGAAACCATAGCAAATGAGAAGAGACTTTCATCAAATGCCTTGCTCAGGTTCCTTGTTAGTCTGGGACCAAAGACATCACCAATCATATTTTCTAATGGATGATCACAAACTGCTCTAACTTCTCTCGGCACATCATGTCTTATTGATTCTTATTGTAAAGATTCTAGAGGAGGATCAAGATCAGCAGATGGTGGAGGAGAAGAGGAATTTTGAGTGAGAGGTGGATGAGAACTTGAAGGGATAGGTCTTATGACAGAAATAGGTTGAGGTCTATATCTGTCTTCAGGATGACCAGCAGAGTTTGTATCGGCAAAAGGATTATGAAAGTTATCGATATGATCATGTTCTGCCGATGATGGGAAATATTGATTATCTACTGGTTCTACTACTGAGATTGGGGATGGCCAAACCGGACCGGAACCGGACCGGAACCGTCGAACCGGCCCGGAACCGGAACCGAAAAAACCGTAACCGCCATGAACCGCCACGAAAACCGGAACCATGGGAACCGGAACCGTTTTGGATAAGGGCCGGTTAAGGTTCAACCCCCCAAAAACCGTGAACCGGCGGTTCCGAACCGCCCAACCAAACCGCGAACCGGAACCGTCTGAACCGTCAGTAAAACCGTTAAAAAAACCATCAAAATCATTAGATTTCTAACTGTTTCATTAGAATTAACCGTTACTAATGGAAAGTTGACAAGAAAAGTTGTGTTTTGACTGATTTTTTTTGCCAAAATCAGTGAATGAAAATAATAAAAATGTGTTTTTGACCGATTTCTAACAGTTTCATCAGAATTAACCGTTAAAAACCATCAAAAAATGAACCGTGGAACCGAACCGGAACCGGACCGGAATCGAACCGGAATCGTATTGTGACAACCGGAACCGGTGTAACCAAGGGCCGGTTAAGGTTCACATAAAATTCGAACCGGAACCGTAACCGGAACCGTGTTTGGTCATCCCTAACTGAGATGACTGGATTAGCAGCTGGTACTTGACCTGCAGGTTTAGAATTACTGGATTCACCCGTCTCATGAACACTAGAACCATTAGTACTATTTGGAGCCTTGTCAGACTCTAACAAATCAAATTCATCAAAGGTTACATGAACAGATTCAACAATTTTCAAAAGTTTCTTGTTGAAAACTCGAAAGGCCTTACTGTGTTTAGCGTATCCAACAAAGATTCCTTCATCAGCTTTCTCATCAAATTTACCTCTGTGCTCCTTACCATTGTAAAGCACATAACATTTGCAGCCGAATATTTGAAGAAGCCAATGTTGGGAATTTTGCCTCTCCAGAGTTCATAAGGAGTTTTGTTGTGGAATTTGTTGATTACAGATCTGTTCTGAGTGAAGCGGGCAGTATTGATGGCTTCAGCCCAAAAGTATTTCGGCAGCCTTGCTTCAGCAATCATGGTTTTACCAGCTTCTATAAGAGTCATGTTCTTTCTCTCAACGACACCATTTTGTTGTGGTGTACCGGCAGCTGAGAAGTTGTGGTCTATACCATGGTCATCACAGTACTAAGCAATACCATTGTTCTTGAATTCAGTGCTGTTGTCTGATCTCATACTGATGATATCGCTTTATTTCTGGGTCTGTAGTAGTCTGAATAACTTGGTAGCAACGGCATAGGTGTCATCTTTGTGACTGAAAGTTTCCACCCAAGTATATTTAGAGAAATCATCTACTACAACCAAGGTGTATCTACTTCCCCCAATACTTGCTGTAGTTGTGGGGTCAAATAGATCCATATGTAGCAATTGGAGGCACTTAAAAGTTGACATGCAGGGCTTGCTTCGGAAGGATGATTTATGTTGTTTTCCAAGCTGGCAGGCCTTGCATTTCTTTGCTTGATCAGCAGACACTTGAGGCAGACCGGTAACTATATTTGAACCGGCAAGCTTAGATAGATACTTAAAGTTCAAGTGACTGAGTCTCTTGTGCCATAGCCATGAGTTCTCACTGATGTTCTTAGCTACAAAACAGACATTAGCAATACCAGTAATAGCACTTAAATCTACTGCATAAATGTTACCTTTACGTTTGGCAGTGATAAGAGTTTCGCTGGAAGCAATGTCTTTCACATAGCAACTGGAAGTAGTAAATACACATTGCATTCCTTTATCACAGAATTGTGATATTGATAGAAGGTTGTGTTTCAGACCGTCCACTAGAAAGACCTTCTGTACAGTAACTGCACCTCTCTTGATGGTACCAATACCGATGATTTTTCCTTTGGCATTATCACCGAAAACTACTGGGGGACCGGATGCTTCTAAAATATCGGCAAGTAGATCTGCAAATCCTATCATGTGCCTTGAACAGCCACTATCTAGAATCCACAAATCCTTGCTTGCACCAGTTAAGGCCATGAAGCATTCCTGAAATAAACAGTATGCTTATGGTCCCCCTTATTCTTGGGTCCGAGGGTTAGTTCCTCTTTGGCAACCACATCTGGCCACCACTAGAGGATCCAACCTCAGTGGGTCTAGATAGGTGCTTCAAGAGGCATTCATGAGCCTTGACCAAAATCAGAACAATTAGAACATCTCACTTGACTGATAGGCTGTGGAGTCGGTAGAACATCATTCTGTTTAGTTAGTGCATCGGCAGAACTAGAGAATTGAGCAGGCACAAACTTAGTAGGTTTGAAGGTGCTAGTGTTGCCTTTCTTACTATTCTGTTTACCTTTGGCAGTTACCTTTTTAGGTACTTGTCCATCGGCAGCAGAGGTGTTAGACCGGCAGCACTTGCTCTGCTGATGTATTCACCAAGAATATCGTTATCGGAAGACTCAGTATCAGCAACCTTAACATATCTTTGTTTGTGCTTATCATTCCTTTTGTTCTGGTTCTTAGGATACTTCATAGCCACAGCACTGTATATTGGCTTAGCATCCTTATACACTGAGTTAACAGGACTACATTCGACTTTCTCATCCTTTTTCTCGGTCGCACAAGTTTCAGTAGAGCTACTGCTGCTGGAATCAAATCCTAACCCATATTGGTCCTTATATGACATTTGGGTCTGTAGGATTGTTTCAACAGCAACTCTAGATTTTGTGTAAGAATCAACAATCCTTGTGAGATGATTGTTTCTTGCCACAAGATCTTCGATTTGAGCTATCAATATTGTTACTTGACTTTTGAGATCCAGGTTTTCTTTCTTTAGAAGAATAGACTCAAGTTCATGTCCTTTGAGAACTTTAAGTTCAGACATAAGCAAGTCATTCTCTGCAGAAATTCTATTGAAATCAGCAGCCATCACTTTATGAACGCTACTCAGCTTCTCATGATCAATAAGAAGTTTATCAATTGTCTCTACCATTTCAGCTTTAGATATTTTAGGAAAGGGATCTACTAAAATCTTAGGGGTAGAGATAATAGGTTTAGGAGAGAAGTCAGGTAGGGAAGAGATGGGTTTGGATAGACATTTGACAATGCTAGGATGTTCATTGAATGAGAATTTTTTGGTCATCGGTAAGGATTTTGGTTTGATGGCAGTGAATTTAGAAGAGTTACACTGGCCATAGAGTGAGGTTCCCACTTGATGAATTTTGTATCCATTTGGGTTTTCTGCTTTGACACTTATTTCCTTAAAGTGAAAGCTTCTTCTCTGACTGGAGTTCTTGGAGGAGATGGATCTCGGTAGACTGGAGTCGGTAATGAGAATGTATCAACATCTTCCAAGTTTAGGGCAACAAAACTTACATCGGCATCTTCATCTTCATCGGCATCTTCGTCTGAGTCAGTTTCACACCAAACCGGCAAGGCCTTTTCTGTGCTTTCATCGGCAACAAATCTTTGAGACTTAGGATGTCTCTTGATAAATGACCTCCTTACATACTCATATTTTGGTTGAGGACATTTGGAAGCAAAGTGACCAGGTTTCTGCAGTTGAAGCAGACAAGATCACCTTTGTTGTTCTTTCCGTCGGTAGCACTCGTTGAGGGTTTGCTATAGCTTGCTGGTTTTTGAAATGCTGGTGTGAATGGTTTTGGTTGCTGGTAGCTTCCTTTCTGCATCCTTTTGAAGTCTTTAAACCTTTTGTAGTTCCTAGCAAAGGCGGCAAATTTGTCTTCTTCCATAGGTTGTTCTGAGGTTGTTTCTGGGGTTTGGAACTGCAAGGTGTTGGATGGGGATCTATAGGAGGGAATTTGTTTGAAGGGAAGGATATCTGTGACTGAGCTGATAGAGATAAGTTTTTGAAGTTTTTATCGAGAACGTTAAGTTTTTGCAGTTCTCTCTCATACAAAAATAGACTAGACACAACATTCTGAATAGAAGTCTTGTTTAAGTCTCTCACTTCTCTAACAGCAGTGACCTTGGTATGATACTCATTTCCCAAAGAACTTAGAAAACGAATATTTAGGTCTTTCATAGTATAAACCTTACCTAATGAAGCACATAAATTACTTACCTCGCAGAATCTGTCGTAGGCACTCCTTAGTGATTCACCATCTTGTTTCTTGAAGGATTCAAACTCAGCAATGCAATCGTAGAGTCTGTTGTCCTTCACATGTTCATCACCTTCAAAGTATGCAAGGAGCTTGTTCCAGCATTCTTGAGCCGTGGAGCACAAGTCAATGAGTTTGAATTGCTTGTCATCCAAACCACAAGAGATAATGTGGCATGCTTTTCCATCTAGGGCAGCTGAAAGTTTGTCGTCATCGGTCCATTCTTCTCTGTCAACCAGAGTTTCCTCAATCTGAACATGGGTTTCTTGTTCAGTGTCACGATCAGCATGTTGTGTCAGCGGAGTGGAGGGAATAGGTCAATAAGTGGTTGAGACTTTTAAATGAATGATTGGACCACCTTCTATGACCTTTATCAACCGATCATCGATTGAGTTCATATACTTTATCATACGAAATTTCCAGACACCAAACTCGTTGACATTCAACAACGAAATGGTGGTGATGTTGAATGACTGCATGATTTTTTCCTGCCATGGTATCGGCAAACAAGCTGCAAAGCTTGGAAATTTCTTTCAAAATTTAAAGCTCTGATACCAATTGTTAGGCCCAATTGGTAGGAAAATAGGCTAGAGGGGGGGGGGTGAATAGCCTTTTAAAACTTTTTCAAAGAAACACTTTATAAAAGCAAAGTCACTTATCAGTTTGCAAACTATTATCAGTAAGCGCAGCGGAGAAGATATGACTTAGTTTAACTCACACAAAATCAGTATGAAATGGTTTTGAGAGCTTGGTTTAAACACAAAGTGATTTCAAAAAGTTCAATGCAGTTTTAAGAGATTGGTAAATAGAAATTACAATGAATCAGTAAGAACAAGTAAGATATGCCGGTGATAGAGTTCCAACCGGCAAGGATAAAATAAGTAACAAGGGACACAATGATTTGGAGAGGTTCACATTGTAAATACTGCTACGTCCTCTACCAAGTTTGGTCAGAACTTGGATATGGGTTAAGAGCACTATTAGATATCCCTAGTCTATTACAAGAGCGGCTTTTGCCGGATACAAAGACTAAATTCTAGAGATCACTAATGGATCGTAGTACAAATCTGACCAAGTGTTTTTGAGCGGCAAGTCCAAGAGAACCTATCTCACTCAGGTGGGTGTGTGAATAACTCAAGCAACGTATTCCGTAAAATAATCTAGTTCGGGAATACTGACAATGTTGATGAGTTTGTGCACAAGTGTATGTCCTAACAATTGTCTAATGATTTATGGGACAAGGAATGTTTGAGCTTCAATGAATTCTCTAAACAATCAATTCTCTTCAATGCACTGAAATCACCAACCCTCTTCAATGCTCCAAGTCCTCTATTTATAGGAGTTAATGACTTGAGTCTTGAGGAAGAAGGTTAACAATTTTAATTTCCAGCCGGTTAGGTAAGGAGCATTAAATGCGGTATCTTTGGCATTAATGGCGAAGATATGGAGTACACGCATGCTTGGAAAAGTCTGATGGGTAAAGACCCCTTTGTCTCAACCGGTTACCTGCAAAAGCAAGTAGAGACAAAGTATAGCTGACTATCCGTACAGACTGTCTTCGCCGATCGGCAACTTGAGTAGTAAGTTAATCGGCAATTTGAGAGCTGATCAGCTGATTTGCTTCCTTTCGCTGGATTGCCTTGATTGAAAAGTTGTTATACACCTGTGCTGGTCACAAAGAATCCTAAGGATACCTTATTAAGGTTCTAATAAAATTGGGGGATCCTAAGTGTAAAACATGATTGGGATTAAGCAATTCTATGTCCTATACATATATATGAACAACACCGTCCCAAAATGTCGTACTTAATTTCGGGATGTCACAATAACCATTATAATGTTCCCACTGGTTCCTTGTTTACCCTCTGTGGCCACAGTTGGGTCGGCCAGCTCCCATTGGGTGAGTTTTAGCCACGTTTGGGTTATGACTTTGTGTCATTTTCCCCCTTTTGTTACTGTTACTGTTTGGTTTCGGAACCCCTACTTCAGCTCTTTGATGCTGCTTATTATTGCTGCTCTTCGATGCGGCCTTGTTGATGCGGTTCAGATTGTTATATCCTTTTCGGGGAAACCTTGGCTCAGTATCCTTTGTAACGTGTTTATTTCAGCTTTGTGTGCTGCATGATGAGCTGGTCGTTATTTCCAACCGGTATGGGACGGTTGGCGATAGGGAGCCTCTCATTTGTTGTTATATGATTCAGTTTCAGTTTATACGTATGATAACATGCCATGTAGCTGCATTAGTAACTTACTGAGATTTATCTCACCCCGTTCCCTTACCATTTGTTTTCCTTACTAGTTCACAGGAAAGCTAGAGGTAGTAAGCTGTGAGAGATGATGTTGTGGGACTGTTCTAAGCAGGTTATACTCCTTTGGGGTAGTTGCTCTATGGAGCTTTTGTGTACTCTTGTTGTGAGGCCATGGTCGTATAGTGTTATGTAAGTACGGTTGTCATTTGGTTATATATGTTATTGGTTGTTCTTGCTTCCGCACTTGTAAATAGTCCCCGAGTTATAATCTCGTTGAGTTGTAGTCGGTTTTGTCATCGACATGTTTATGGTAGTAATGTTGGTTTTAGGTTTTATAGTAGAGTTCGCGCGCCTGGTTCGGTATTTAGCATTTTAAAGATGTATATTTTTTTTATATATATATCGTCCCCGAATTCTACTTAATCTAGCTCTCGATGATCCTCTACGAATACCCCAAGATCTTATTCCTGAGCTAGCTTACAAGCCTTAAGGTCGGGATACCGCTCTGATACCAACTGCCGCGCCCCCGAAAATTCTAAATTGCATAAATTTTAAAATAGCATAATATACATCTTCAAAATGCTAATTACTGAACCAGGCGCGTGAACTCTACTTTAAAACCAACCTAATACCATAAACATGTCGATGACAAACCACATCGGCTACGCAAAAGTCGGAAACATACTAAGCCACGACTAATGAAACTACACCTTAACGAGATTATAACTCAGAGACTATTCACAAGTACGGAATAAGGAACGACTAATATCATATATACCCAACAGACAACAGTATTTAAATAACACTGTAAAACCACGGCCTCACCACAAGAGAATATAAATAGTTAACTCATGTATTCCCAAAGGAACCATTGTTGACAAGGTCCCCTTCCACTTAGTTCCAAGTCTTGAGCAGCCGCAAATTCGGAACTTTCAATTCAATTCAACCCTCCCATTGATTCCACCGTCAATCAATTCATTTTCAATCTCCAATTTTTCTCCTTCCATTCTAAATCTAAACCTAATTTTATAATCCTTGTATTTCCCACCATTATAATTATAATTATAATTCTTCTTCACATCCCCCATCATCTTACCTTTGAAGAATACTATCTTATTGCAATCCTCTCCACTCCCACAAATATTACACGACAAATCCCACCCACCACCGAAAAAGCCGTCGGCCTGTCTTAAACCCGTTTACCCATCACCCCTTATCCACCCATCCGTAACCCATACCCGATTCTCTTTCTTATAACCAACCAAACATAGCTATTATTACAGCTTTTCTTCTACTTCTCACCCACTGTTATTGATGGGCCAGTCTTCTTCGACCCACGGGTTGTCTCCGGGGTCAAACCACCGGTCATACTCCAGCTCCGCCCGATCGGAGATTTTGTCGATTGTTACATCCAAGGATATGCCGACCGACCTTCTTCTAGAAGCCTCGATCGGCGCCGAAGATTACAGTTCTGAGATTCCGGATGAATGTTTGGCTATCATTTTTCAATCTCTTAGCTCCGGTGACCGGAAGCGTTGCTCCCTTTCTGTCGCCGCTGGCTCGTTGTTGAAGGTCAGAGCCGGCACCGGCTTGCTCTGAACGCGCAGGCGGAGATTCTTCTTCACGTTCCTGCCCTTTTTACGCGGTTTGACTCCGTCACGAAGCTCGCTCTTCGATGTGACCGTAGATCTGTGAGCGTGAACGACGACGGGTTGATTCTCATTTCTCTCAAGTGTCCGAACCTCACGCGCCTCAAGCTCCGGGGATGCCGCGAGGTCACCGATCTAGGTATGGCCGCTATTGCTAAAAATTGCAATGGTTTGAAGAAATTCTCTTGTGGATCTTGCATGTTTGGAGCCAAGGGTATGAACGCACTCCTCGATAACTGTTCATCTCTCGAGGAGCTCTCCGTGAAGCGACTTCGCGGTATCAACGACGGCGGCGGCGCCGAACCGATCGGTCCCGGAGCTGCTTCGTCTTCTCTCAAAGTTATATGCCTCAAGGAGCTATACAACGGACAGTGCTTTGGTCCTCTGATTATCGGATCGAAAAAATTGAGAACCCTAAAATTGCTGCGGTGCTTAGGCGATTGGGATAGGCTTTTGGAAATGATTGCGACGCAGAAAAATAGTCTTGTTGAAATTCACCTTGAGAGGCTGCAGGTAAGCGATATTGGACTTTCGGCTATATCTAATTGCTTAGATTTGGAAATTTTACACATTGTTAAAACACCTGAGTGCACTAATGTTGGCGTAATCACCATTGCTGAACACTGTAAGCTACTAAGAAAGCTTCATATTGATGGGTGGAGGACTAATCGAATTGGAAATGAAGGTTTACTTTCAATAGCTAAGCATAGTGCAAACCTTCAAGAATTAGTGCTAATTGGAGTAAACCCTAACTCTGCGAGTCTCGAAGCCATTGCTTCAAACTGTCAAAAATTGGAAAGACTAGCTCTGTGTGGCAGTGAGACTATAGCTGATGGGGAGATTTCGTGTATTGCTGCTAAATGTGTGGCATTGAAGAAGCTGTGTATAAAGGGTTGTCCTGTTTCAGACGAGGGGATTGAAGCTTTTGCTTGGGGTTGCCCTAATTTGGTTAAGATTAAGGTGAAGAAATGTAGGGGAGTAACTTTTGAAGTTGGGGATTGGTTGAGGGCTAGGAGGGGTTCGTTGGTGGTCAATTTGGATGTTTGTGCTGTTGAAGCTGAGCCAGTCGATGCTAGTGCAAGTGATAGTGGTGCACAAGAAGAAGGCGTGGGACTTTCCACCAATAGCGAGCCGCGTGGGTCTTGTTGATACTGAGGCTCCTTCTAGCAGCAATGGTCGAGGAGGGTCAACTTTCAAGTCAAGGTTTGGGCTATTTGGAGGTAGGAGTCTACCTTGTGCATTTAGGAGGTGGTCAAATGGTAATAGTAGTTCTTCCAATGGTAGCTCATGAATTATCCGAAGAACAGTTTGACAAAAACTATTGTGCTGTTTATGCTAAATTCTATTTTCTATCACAGGATAATTTAATTTGTTGTTCAAGTTCCGTTCTTGGTTTACTTTACATCAAGTGTGACGATATCTTCTTGCTTAGCTCTCCAAATGTAACCGGTGCAAAATGTTGTGCCGAGTGATGATTGTTCTTTCTCCTTCAGTGGCTAGATTCTAAACATGTTCTTTCCTAGGCCCTTTTTGATTTTCTCATGCCACATACATAGAACCTGAACCTTGTTGGTTTCATGACTATGATAATCACATTTCCATTCGTGGTTTATTTTACATCAAGTGTGAGGTTGTCCACTTGCTTAGCTCTCCAAATGTAACCGGTAAAAATTGTTGTAATGAGTGATTGATTTTCCTTACCTCTTCTTCGACTGGATTATGTTCTTTCCTTGGTTGTTCTTATTTTCATTTTTCACTATGTTGAAAATGTTCAGCTGCTCGTGTCACTTTATATGGAACCTATACCGTGTTGGTTTCATTGACTGCGGTCATCACATTTCCATGCAGATTTGTGTTTAGCATTTATCATATGAGCCTTGGTGCTGTCTTTTATCATCCTCGACCTTCCTACTTTTAAAGTGGGATAAGAATATGAATTATATGCACTTTGTCTGGGAAAATTTTCTATTATAGTTCCCAAATGCTGAGTTAAGAAGGAAACACAGTTTTCCTGAATTTTGTTTTGAATCTGTTGATTACTGTAACTGAGATTTCATTGGGCAATGGCCAGCATAGTTCTGAGATTGCTGTTAGTTGTTACCTTGTAAGGCTCATGCTTGTCCTGTGCAATCCGTTTTTCTTTGGTCGGTTCAAACATTTTGAAAGTGGAGATTGTGATGGAAAATTTTGAAGAAAAAAAAGAAGAACAATTTAGTAAAAGTTAAAAGAGAACCAAAGTTCTGTGATAGTATGATCTTTGTTTTCTTTTACTGAAAGTCTTTCAACACTCTCAAGACTTGAATGTATAGTGAATGTGACTTGTCTTAGCTTTAATGATTCTATTGGTTTGCTTTTACCACATGCTGTTTTTTGAATGCCTTTTGGGTCATTGACCAAATATGCAACGTACTACTACTTTGTTTACCACATAATCCAACATACTCCCTCCGTTCCAAAAGGATATTTACATTTGTCATGTCTCATTGTCCCAAAAAAGTTATTCCAATTTCTACAATTTGGCCTTAAAAGTGCATAAACAAAGCATTGCTACTGAAGCAAGAGTTCATATCTTTAAAAAGTTTGAATAGTCAAACGCGAAGATCATTTTGGGACGGAGGGAGTACTTTGTAATTTTGTTTCAGATAATGCAACGTGCTTTGTAGTACGTTGCATTATTTGAAACGAAAATTGCAAAGTACATTGCATTATTTGAAATAAATTTGAAAGTACGTTGCATTATGTGGTACATTGCATAAATTGTAAACAAATGTTAGAACAATTTTAATCCCTTGAATGCCCTACTCTATTCTGGAATAAGTTTGAGAAGAAGATGAAGGCCGAAGCGTATATCTGTCGAATACATGATTGATGTTGTAGGGAGAAATAAGAAGAAGAAGAAGAAGAAGAAGAAGAAGAAAGTATTGAGGGGGCGGAGTTCTTCTAAATGATGAATGTTTTTTTCTCTCTATATCTTCTAAGAATGAATGAAGAGTATGAATGAGAGAATAATAGAATGTAGTATGTTTCTAGGCTTGATGGAAGGGCCTTTATATAGGAAACAAATAGGCACTTCATTTTTGGGACTACACCCTTTCAACCTAAGTGATGTTAATTTACCATTTTGCCCATAATAAATAGATAAATTACATCTCAGAAATTCTACACATTATTATTATTAACTACATTTTATATTAACATTATAATTATGATTTTATGAATGGAAAATCTAGATGACTTGTCATGCAAGCCATGTTCTAACAATCTTCCACTTGGGTTGCAAAATAAAGTCTTTCCTTAAAATCATAAATATAACATAAATGACAACTCTTATGTGCGCACTTTGTTGTCATCCATAACAATCTCGTCCATTAGTCATACAAGTATAAGGACTAAAGGGGCAGTCGTTGTAATTGATTCGCAACTAAACCCACAATAATCACATATACAAATCCAACTAAATGACATATATCAAAATGTAGATGTATAGCATGGAACATAATGAATATATCCATATTCTTCCAACTAGTCCAACTTAACCAAATGAGATCAAAACTTTAAAATAAGATAACAATTAATGAAAGAACAACACAAGCAACTCCCAATATATTAAATGTTATCAAAGTTGTTTACACCCATATGAGCAACATGCTCATGAAACAATGAAGATGATAATGCTTTCATAAACGGATCCGCTAATATGGAGTTTGTTTCTATAAGTTGTATTTCTTTGTTCATTTTCCTATATAACAAGAAACTTTAATGTCTATTTGCTTAGACTTTGATGAACTCTTGTTGTTACAAGACTGCCGTCCGATTGTCACAATAAATCTTAAGTGGTCTTTCGACACTTGTTGACAATTCGCAGTCCCTTAATAAACTTATGCAGCCATATAATTTAACTAATATCGGAATACCTAATGATCTCAAGATGATCCGATTTCAAATATATAGGCACGTAGTTCTTTAATGTTTTTGTAAATATCTCATCATTCTTTTGGCTGCAACCCAATGTTCTATCCCCGATTGCTTTTGTAGGATATCATCATATCTCGGTTAAGATATCCGAGATTTGCTTGGGATTTCCAAGATTTACCATATCACATTCCTTAGTTTTAGTTGATGTAGTTTCCTAGTTGATTTTACTTTCCTTATTTTTAGGTAGTACAAGTAGTATAAATAGGGCTCTTGTACACAGTTATTATAGAATCAAGAAGTTTAAGAAATGTTCATTCATCAATAAGAAAGATGAAATTTCTCTTCTTGTTCATCCTTCTCTACGCCAAATTCATCATGGTATCAGAGCTGTAAAAGATCAAAATCGCTTCCGCATATTTTTTTTTTTTTTTTTTTTTTTTTTTTTTTTTTTTGTCTTTGTTTCCGATTTTTTGGGTTCGGTCTTTTTGTTATTTTTTTGTTCCTTCTTCTCACAACCATGAAGGCAGCAGTGAGATCAAATCTGAGTTTCAGAATTACAGGTTTGAAGATGGTGTGCAATGCTATGGTGAAGGGTTTCATGAAGAAGGAAAGAAATAAAGTTAAGCTTGCAAAGTCGGCGAGAGAGATTTGGGGAGACTTGCAAACGTTGTGGGAGTGAGGGTACGCACATGGCAGATAAGATGAAGCGTGCTATAACCCGTGCGAAGCATGGAACGAAACAAATCAGTACAGCCGTATGCAGCCTCAACCAGTTGTGCGACCATTTGTTGAGACAGTTGTGCAGTCGGTTGATCAGTCAAGTGTACAATCAGTTCTGCAAACAGAGAAGCTCAAGTGTACGTGCTGTGGGAAGATGTACCAATCTGTGGAAAACTGCTATCCGAAGGACGAAATAAAACGTGAAGGAGCGACACTATTTTGAGACACCTTGCAGACAAGGCGCAGGCGAATAGAGTTCTCCGGTTGGAATGATCGAGTTATTTTTTTTAAGTTTCAAGTTGGGCGTTTGTATCCTTCACGCGCCAACTTGATGGGGAGTGTAGGATATCATCATATCTCGGTTAAGATATCCGAGATATGCTTGGGATTTCCAAGATTTACCATATCACATTCCTTAGTTTTAGTTGATTTAGTTTCCTAGTTGATTTTACTTTCCTTATTTCTAGGTAGTACAAGTAGTATAAATAGGGCTCTTGTACACAGTTATTATAGAATCAAGAAGTTTTAAGAAATGTTCATTCATCAATAAGAAAGATGAAATTTCTCTTCGTGTTTATCCTTCTCTACGCCAAATTCATCAGCTTTGGTATTGACCAAGCATCCCAACAATAAATGCAAGACTTACGCATACATTAAGCTTCCTACTGCTGATGCATAAAGGATATTTTTCCATATACTTGGATTCAAAATTACTTTTAGGACACTGTTTGAGACTAAACTTGTCTCCTTTAAAAACAGGGGTGTCATGTGGTTTACAGTTTTGCATGCTAAACTTTTGTAATACCTTTTTCCATATGGGCCTTTTGTGATAATCCTAACACCCCGTGAGCGATCACGGTGAATTTAGATTCCTAATACAAAAAATGCCTCACCAAGATCTTTCATTTCAAATTTGTTTGAAAGAAATTTCTTAGTTTCCTTAAGAAGGTTCATGTCATTACTAGCAAGCAAAATATCATCCACATATAAGACCAAAAATATAAATTTACTCCCACTGAACTTATGGTATACACAATCTTCACCAAGATTCGTTTCAAAACCAAATGAAAGAATAACTTGATTAAATTTTAAGTACCATTGACGAGAAGCTTGCTTGAGCCCATAAATGGATTTCTTAAGTTTACAAACTAATTGATTAGTTGGATCCAAATGAGTCACCATTAATGTCTCCATTAAGGAAAACTGTCTTTACATCCATTTAATGAAGCTCAAGATCAAAAGTGTTACTAGTACCATAATGATCCTAAAAGCATTTTTAGAAGATACCGGAGAAAATGTTTCTTTATGATCAATGCCTTCCTTTTGAGTAAAACATTTAGCGGCAAGACGATCCTTATATTTTTCTACATTACCTTGTGAATTTTTTTTTGTCTCAAAGACCTATTTACACCTAATAGGTTTCACATCTTTAGGTAATGGAATAAGATCCCAAACGTCGTTGTCTTTCATAGATTTTAACTATTCCTTTATGGCATTGATCCACTTATGAGAATTAGGACTATTAATGATTTCATGAAAGGTGAGAGGCTCATCTCCCACTAAACCTAAGTGTCCTTCATTCTCGACAAGATACACCTCATAATTATCTGGAATTTCACTCCTTCTTACTCTATTGGATCTCCTTTAAGGGCACCGGTTCTTCCTGATTTTGAGGTTGTTGAATTTCATCCTTATGATCAACATTTTCATGTTGTTCAATATTTATAGGGGAGTCATTGTTTTGAACTGTCTGTTCCTCTTGAATTTCAGGTATAAAACCTTGATTTCCAATGGGAACCAAGGGAAGAGGTATAGAAATGGATGCCTCTTCCTCTTCAAATTCAAAATTATTCCTAATTTCCCCTCTAAATTCAACATCCTCAAAGAACCTAACATTTCCCGTTTCAAAAAGTTTCTAGTTTTTTGGGTTATAAAATTTATAGCCCCTAGATCTCTTGGCATACCCATAAAACAGCTACTAACAGTCTTAGCGTCTAGTTTTGCCCTTATTAGGCCTTTAAGTCTAGCTTTTGCTGGAAACCCCATACATGAAGATGATTTAAGGACGGTTTCTTATTCGTCCATAATTCATAAGAGGTTTTATTAGTAGCTTTAGAGGGAGCTCTATTGAGAATATAAGTTACGGTTTTTCAATGTATCACCCCATAATGATGAGGTAGGAAGTACAAGAAATCATACTTCTTACCATATCCGTAAGGATTCTAGTATGTCTCTCACCTACACCATTCATGCATGCCGTACCCGGCATAGTTGTAAGTGAAGGACAACCCCACACTCTTCAAGATAGCGAGCCAAAAGGGCCCGAACGTCGTTCTCCCGAACCGTTATTCCGACCATAGTATTCACTTCCATGATCGGACCTAACGTTCTTAATAGTCTTCCCAAGTTGACTTTCAACTTCGGCCTTATAAGACTTGAAAACGTCAAATATTGAGACTTTTCATGAAGTAAATAAATGTACCTATAATGAGAGTAGTCGTCTATGAACGTAATAAAATTGTTGACCATTCCATGAAGGGGTAGTGAATGGCCCACAAATACCCGTATGTATTAGTTCTAGGACACTTGATGCTCTCGAGATACTTTTCTTTTTTTTGTAAATTTTTCTTTAAGGCATTCAATGCAAAAGTCTTTTCCGGAATATCAAGCTTGTTTAAGATTCCTTCTGACACAAGCTTGTCAATTCTTCTCTTGGAGATATGACCCAAACGCTTATGCCATAAGGTATAAGAATTTTCACTTGATAACTTGTGCTTTCTACTTTGTTTTATTATAATGGATTCTTTTGTTGTTTGAATAGTGTCAAGCAAATAAACTATCATTACTTGACAAGACTTGTACCAACAACCTTGGAATTAAAATAAAAATCACACTTATTATTTTCCAAATGAACAAATAACCTTTCTTGTTCAATATTGTGATAGATATTAAATTCTGTCTAAATGACGGTACAATAAAAGTATTATTTAAAATAATAACCAGTACTTTAACAACAATCGAAAGGTCCCTATGCCTATTACTTCAACCGAGTTCCCAGCTCCCATATAGATGAATCTCTCATCTTCACTGGCTCTTCGGTAATTCAGCAACCCTGGACCCTGCATAGACATACTTATGTGAGTTGTTACACCAAAATCCAACCACCATGTATATGCAGGAATTGAAACCAAATTAGCCTCAGTACAAACAAGACCAAATGACATACTTTCTTAGCACTCCAAGCGTGATACTTAGGGAAGTCGTACTTCATGTGAGTGAGGTCCTTGCAAAAGAAGCATTTCTTTTCCTTATGACCATTAGATGATCCCTTAGGCTTCTTATTACTTGCAACCGCAATTTTTTTCCCTCTTCTCCTTGTCCCATGAGAAGAGGTAGATGTGAAACGTTCCTCAAGGATATCAAGGAATATTTTAGCATCAACATCCTTAGAGACAATGTTCAAAATAGTCTCCGGGACAACAATATTCATGATCATTAGGCTTACGCGGATGGAGCGTTTCCACTTCTCAACATTTGAGCAATCTTCTTGGGTGCTTTTATCAGAGAGAGGAAGAGGAAACGGTTCCCTTAATGCGAGATCTATGTCCATATATCCTAAGATCATTGTCATTTTATTTTTCCAAGTTTTAAAATTAGTCATATTAAGCATCGGTACGGTACTCATAGCAGCAATTACGGATGAAGCAATAAGTAAATCTATTGGAATTTTGAGAACAAGAATGAATATAAAACATGAATAAGAAACTACACAATGAATAAATGATTAATTATATCAACGAAAACCATCAACAAGACAATCAACATGACATCAAAACTAATCTTTGGATTGCGAGTTGACTCATAAATGATTGCCTTAGGTAACAAATAATTTGAACAATATTTTAATTAAATGCTTAGTCTTCCTTTGGGCCGTCTTAAGCATTTAACAAAACAACTTAATGGTCATTTCATTGTTACCACATAAATGCTCAAGTTTAGTCAAATGTCAAGATCTTCTTTCAAAAATTCATGTCATTCACATATCAACTTATACATTCAACACTTTAACAATTTTTGATTTAAATAACGTTAATCACTTTGGTGATAATGTTATTTTAAAAATGAATAAAATTGTTTAAGCATATAATTATCACAACTTATAGTTTGAAAATGTATGTTTTGCTCAAAAGGGAAACAAAATGTGCATTATTTATGAAAATCTCAAAAGGGCTGTGAACAGTGTCTGCTCGGCCGAGCATAAAGAATAGCACGGCCGAGCATCACTTTTACAGAAACTATGATTTTTGGCCAATTAGTGCACGGCCGCGCAAGACCAAAGACACGGCCGAGCAATATGATCCGGTCCGACAGGGCTTTTTAAAGAACCGCCCGAATTACCCTTTCACTAAAGCCACTGATTCATATACTGAAGGTGCACAGGAAGTTGAGCAGCATCCCTTGACTCGGCCGTGCAGAGTGATTTTCTGCACTTTCTGACTTTTGTCAAAACTTTTCCAAAACATGAACAACGAGTAAATCCACATGGGTATGCATTATATAACTATGTTATTTAGGTATAATCTCGTTTTTAAAACAGTGGAATCAAGCAAGTAGATCCACATAATTATGCATAACACACAACTATGCTATGTAGGGATAGTCAAGCTTGAACCATTGTGTTCATTGAAGCAAAACTTCAAAACCTTTTCTTAAAAACTTTAGATGATGAATATCAGCACTCTAAAATAAATAGAGCCTCTAAACAACATAAAAAAACTTTATGATTCAACAGGAAAAAAGAATCAAATAAAGCGTTTTAAGGCTTTCCAAAAGAACTCAAACCTAAGATTAAAGCAGATTAGAATTATCAGTGATATTAGAATTAAAATCCGGTGACAGTATCAAATCTGAAGTGCTTTTTAATCATTGTTTTAATCACAATTAGTTTAATTTCCCGTCTAGGATTTAATTACTATCAAATCAAACCCCAATCTGGTCAAGTGACTGTTTCGCAAATAATCATCGTTCTTCGTGGATCGACCCTGACTTACCCTATTACATTATTAGTGGCCGAGTTTCAGGTCTAATTTAGTAGGTGTGCGACTAAGCCTACCAATTTTGGCGCCACTGCCGGGATACCAGAGTTGTGATACAGTTGGCGGATAGGTCTAATGCCTACCCGAAGGGATTGGTGGAGGATGTTCTAGTCCGGGGTGGTAAGATGATTTTTCCCGACGGATTTCTATGTTCTTGAGATGGAGACGGATCCAAAGGCCCCCATACTGTTGGGGAGGCCTTTTATGTCGACTGCTCGGACCAAGCTCGATGTAGCTAATGGTTCACTTACCATGGAGTTGATGGGCAAGTAATGGAGTTCAACATCTTTGACTCTATAAAATACCCTAAGGACTCAGAGTCTTTGTGTTTCATCGATGTGATCGAGCCATTGGTAGAAGAGGTATTTGAGGTGTCTAATGGAGATGATGATATCAAGACCGCGTTAGAGAACGCTTTGGGTATGCTAATTTGGAGTTTGACATCTCGGATTCTATGAAGGAAGCATCATGGGTCTTACAGAGAGTGCTATGTTTGCTACTGCGCCGGGTCATGGTCAGATAAAGCTAGAGGTTCCGATGGAGAAACTTGTTCCATCTATAGAGAAGGCACCGGAGCTTGAGTTGAAGGTCCTCCTCTGAGCACTTAAGTATGTATATCTAGGTGAGGGAGAGACGCTTCGGTGGTGATTTCTAGCAGTTTGACAGCAGATCAAGAGAAGAGGTTGATGGAGGTGATCCGGGAGCGGAAATCTGCGATTTGGTTGGACTATTGCCGATCTCAAGGGCATTAGTCCATCCTTATGTATGCACCGGATCAACCTAGAGGATGATGCGAAGCCGGTGAGGCAACCACAGAGGAGGCTTAAACCCGCCAATGATGGAGGCGGTGAAAGAAGGAGGTCCTGAAGCTACTACAGATGGGATCATCTATCCCATCTCCGACAGCAAGTGGGTGAGCCCCACACAGTGTGTGCCCAAGAGGGGCGGGATCACGGTCTCCCGTAATCAAAAGGGAGAGAATGGTTCCAACCCGGGAGCAAACGGGGATTCGTGTGTGCATTGATCTCCGAGGCTAAATGAGGTAACTCGTAAAGACCATTTCCCCCTCCCCTTTATTGATCATATGTTGGAAAGGTTAGCCGGAAGGGCGTATTTTTTGTTTTCTCGACGGTTTTTCCGGGTATTTTCAAATACCTATTGCCCCGGAAGACCAAGAGAAAACTACATTTACATGCCCCTTCGGCACCTTTGCCTATCGGAGAATGCCGTTTGGATTATGTAATGCACCTGGGACTTTTTCAAAGGTGCATGATGAGTATTTTCTCCGATTTTGTGGAAAAGTTTATGGAAGTTTTCATGGATGACTTCACTGTCCATGGAGACTCGTTTGATGAATGCCTTGCTCATTTAGGACTAGTATTGGATAGATGCATTGAAACCAATTTGGTCTTAATTTTTGAAAAATGTCACTTTATGGTCGAGCAAGGCATTGTTTTGGGTCATGTTGTGTCGAAAAAGGGTATCGAATTTGACAAAGCTAAGATTGATGTCATTTCTTCACTTCCTTACCCGACCAATGTGCGTGAAGTCCGGTCTTTCCTTGGTCATGCCGGGTTTTACCGGAGGTTTATTAAGGACTTCTCAAAGATTGCTTCACCTCTATGCACCCTGTTGCAAAAAGAGTTGATTTTAATTTTGATGATAATTGCAAGCAATTTTTTAATGAGTTGAAGTCTAGGTTGACAACCACTCCCATTATTCAAGCACCCGATTGGTCTCGTCCCTTTGAGATCATGTGTGATGCTAGTGATTATGCCGTGGGGGCGGTTTTGGGTAAAAGTGGAGCGTGCCTCGCATGTGATTTATTATGCGTCTATGACCTTGAATGGGGCACAAAGAAATTACTCCACTACTGAGAAAGAGATGTTGGCGGTGGTTTTTGCACTAGAGAATTTAGGTCCTACTTGTTGGCACTAAAATCATTGTGTATACGACCACGCTGCTCTTAAGTATTTAATGTCTAAAAAAGAGGCTAAACCGAGACTCATTCGGTGGATTCTCTTGTTGAGTGAGTTTGACATAGAGGTTAAGGACAAAAAGGGGGCTGAAAATCTAGTTGCCGACCATTTGAGTCGCCTTGTAATGGAGGAAGACAAACCTTATAAACAAGCCCAAATCCGGGGTGAGTTTCCTGATGAGGTTCTTTGGTCAGTTAATTCAGTGGCCCCTTGGTATGCGGACTTGGTCAATTTTCTTGTCTTGATAAATTCCCTCCGGGGATGTCAAAATCGAAAAGAGACAAAGTCTAGTGATGCCAAATATTATGTGTGGGATGAACCCAACTTGTGGAGGCATTGTGCCGACCAAGTCATTCGGAGGTGTATTCCCGACAGTGAGGTGTCCTCTATCTCAATTCTGTCATGAGTATGCGTGTGGTGGTCATTTCGGTGCGAAAAGACCGCTAGGAAAGTCTTGGATTGTGGCTTCTTTTGGCCAACTTTGTTCCGGGATGCGGTCACTTTTGTCAGACTTGTGATAGGTGCCAAAGGTTGGTAATATTGGGCGTCGTGATGAAATGCCACAAACCCTCATTGTGAATTGTGAAATCTTTGATGTGTGGGGGATAGACTTTATGGGTCCGTTCCCTAATTCTTGTGGGTTTGTGTACATTTTACTCGCGGTGGACTATGTGTCCAAATGGGTGGAAGCCATCCCTACCGCACCGATGATTCAAAAGTAGTGGTCAATTTCCTTAGGAGCAACATTCTGTGTCGGTTTGGGATGCCAAGGGCCATTATTAGTGATAGGGGGACTCATTTTTGCAATAAGACAGTCAAAGCTCTAGTCAAGAGATATCACATCACCCATAAGGTGTCGACGGCTTATCATCCCCAAACAAATGGCCAAGCCGAGGTGTCCAATAGAGAGATAAAATCCATCCTTGAAAAAACTGTGAACCCAAATAGGAAGGATGGAGTCAAAGGCTTGATGATGTGCTGTGGCCTACCGGACGGCATATAAGACACCGATTGGTATGTCACCATATCGATTGGTGTTTGGTAAACCTTGCCATTTACCGGTGGAGCTTGAACACAAAGCCTATTGGGCGGTCAAAAAGTTCAATTTGAACTTAGAGGGTTCCGGTGAGGAGCGAAAATTGCACTTGAGTGAGTTGGATGAGATTAGGAGAGATGCCTATGAGAATAACCTTCTTTACAAGGAGCGAGCGAAGATATGGCATGATAAGATGATAATTAGAAAGGACTTTAAAAGTTGGTCAAAAGGTCCTTCTTTTTAATTCTCGTCTTCGTTTGTTTCCGGGCAAGTTAAGGTCTCGGTGGACCGGCCCTTATGTGGTGAGGGAGGTGTCCCCGCTTGGGACGGTGGTAATCTCTAGTCCTAATGAGGACAAAGGATTCAAAGTTAATGGTCAACGGTTTAAAACCGTATTTTGAGAACGAAGTCGTGAATACCGCGGATTTGGAGGTGGTTGATCTCCAAGACCCGTATATGTTTGATAGTCTTGGGTCCGAGTCTTGTCAAAGACTTTAAACTTTGATGCATGCCGGGTGTTTTCCCGGCATTTGGTCTAGCAAAGATCAATAAAGAGGACAAGTAAATTGGCCAGATTTACAAACCCTAGAAATTAATCTAAAACGGTACAAGCAAGATTATGAATAGGAATTAATAAAGAAAAAAGAAATACCTCAATAGAAATAAAAACCCGGATCAAGATCTCAAATCCAAAGTAATGGAGTTTAGTTCTCCATTAATGGTTACACAAAGCTTCCCCGAGAAAAAGAAAAAGAACGTAGTCTTTCAAGTTTAGAGAGAATGAATTATCTCCTCTCTCGATAATTCTAAAAACTACTAAAAAGAATCCCCTTCCAATCCAAAAATCAAAAGATAATCAAATAAAATAATAAAATAAAACCTACCCAAAAACGTCAGTCCAGCCGCCGCCACTTTGTGAAGAGGTTGACTTTCACCATATTACAATTCAGCCCCTGGAGTTTTACTATTGTCAGTTCAGTCCTCCAAGTTTCAGAAATTGCAGAAAAGCCCCTAAATTCCCAGTACTTTGCAGTTTGGTCCCTGCACTCTTCCGCCAGTTAACTTTGACTTGACTTTGACTACTTGACCATCGAGACAGACGTTGAAGCTCACCAAAAGTTCCATCCGGGAAAAATAATTAAATAATAACGACTATTCTGCCCCGGATTACAATAAAGCTCAAATGATAAAATAATGTCTCAAATACATCAAATCTAGTCTAAAGTACATCAAAATGAACCAAAATATATGAGAGAATAAGGTAAATAATGTATACAAAATCCACCACATCAAATGCCCTACTCTATTCTGGAATAAGTTTGAGAAGGAGATGAAGGCGGAAGCGTATACCTGTCGAATCCATGATTGATGTTGTAGGGAGAAATAAGAAGAAGAAGAAGAAGAAAGTATTGAGGGGACGGAGTTCTTCTAAATGATGAATGCCTTTTTCTCTCTAGATCTTCTAAGAATGAATGAAGAGTATGAATGAGAGAATAATATAATGTAGTATGTTTCTAGGCTTGATGGAAGGGCTTTTATATAGGAAACAAATAGGCACTTCATTTAGGGACCACACCCTTTCAACCTAAGTGATGTTAATTTACCATTTTGCCCATCATAAATAGATAAATTACATCTCAGGAATTCTACACATTATTATTATTAACTACACTTTATATTAACATTATAATTATGATTTTATAAATGAAAATAGTAGATGACTTGTGATGCAAGCCATGTTCTAACGACAAAAGTTGGCACGTTGCATAAAACAACTCCATATCTTGTGCTGATAGTTTTTTTGGGACCTCTCTTACCTCTTGGTTATCAATAGTCATCAGCTATTGGTCCCCAAGTAGGATGAGTGAAGTACTTGCATTCTCATTTACGGGTCAATTTAACAATTTCCCTCTTTGAGCTCAAAAGCGTGACGTGTTGACTTTTAAATAGCCTCAATCTTACTGATCTCTTGTAAGCTTGTTCTCTTGGTAACTAAAGAATAGTCAGGTAAATTAAAATATTTTCTGTATTATTATTATTGTTTTTTCTTCTGCTCCATTTCATATGTGGGGGTGTGTTTCATGCTGGTCCAATATAGATAGCGTAGAGGTGTCCAAATTATCACCAGGAAACTTTGCCAGCTTGGTAAGGACCATCTGATAGATGCAGCATGAAGCTTGCAGACTTGAAGCTTACACGAGTACCGGGTATTTGTTTATGTTGCTTTAAAAATCGTAATTATTTTCTGAGAATAAAATGTTTTATACGTTCACCTTGGACCATTTTGAACAAGTGTTCATTATCATCCCCTTAAAATAAAATAAAAAGTATGGTTTTGGTTATTTTGCATACTAAGATTAGCTGGACATTTGGTGTCAAATCCGAACTTGAAGTTGTTTACCCTTTGGTTGGGTAGTATATTCTTCGTTCCATTTATTTCTGTTTGCTTACCGGTTGGGGTAGTATGTTCCCCGTCTCCATATATATGATGATAGGTGTTGCGTTTTCAAATAAAGAACTAAGTCTTGGTGCAATTTCACTGTATGATACATTCATATAGAAGTAGATATACAAGTTGGATTCAGAATTGCTTCAATGCTATAGCAACGCATTTTTCAAGCAAGCAAAATCAATTCTAGACCGTTTATTTACCAATGGTGGAATGTGGACGACTTAGCACCACCAATATGCAAGAGCAAATCTTAGGCAGTGTCGAATTAACCCTGACAAGTCAACTGTGACAATTATAATTAGACGGATGCTGTAATAAAGAAAAAGGAAAATCTGTTTTTTTGGAGTAATTGAGGTTGCTATAGTTTGAAGAAGTGTGCTGAAAATGATGGTTGGTGGAAGAAGCAGACGTAGGTTGGATGGGGACTTCCAAATTACCGGAAGCCAAGTCTATTATCATCATTCATTACATCATCATCATTTAGTGTATCATTTGTGAAATCATTGGGCTGACCCATTCCATTCTTAACCAAAAAAAAAAAAAAGCTCACTTATTCGTAAGTTTATGATCATGAACCAAAATGACATCCTTTCGAAATTGAAGGAATAATTAAATACTCCCTCCTTCCTATATACTCCCTCCGGTCCAAAATAACTGTCTCTTTTTGCATTTGCACAACTCTTAAGAAATGCAATTATTATCATAGTTTAATGACAAAAGTTCCAACTTTACCCCTATTAAGTGTGCAACTTTCTTACATTAATGTCTCACACAAAGACAAATAATAAAAGAAAACAAGTTTCAATGCAAGGCTATTAGAGACATTTAGCTCAAAAGTGACAATTATTTTGGACCAAATTTTTGGTCTAAAAGAGACAGTTATTTTGGACCGGAGGGAGTATATTGGGGGCATTTACCATATAGTCCCTCAATATTATCTTATTTACCTCTTAGGACAAGGAATATTTTAACTAACCATATAGTCCCTAGCTTACATCTTCCTCAATATTTTACTAACTACACCCTCTCAACATTTTACTTGCACCCTAACCACTATCCCCTTAGGCTATCCCTCACCACCTTCTCCAGTCAACAACTCCGGCAACCACCATTTCCGGCGACCACCAACTCCGGCGACCACTCCAGTTAATTTTTTTTTTTTTTTTTTTTGCTTCAGTGACCTTCCAGCAACCAAACAGTTGAGAATTTATCAGTATGTTCTCAGTTGTCAACTAAACTACTAATAACACGAACAACTCCGGCGACCGAACAACTGAGAACTTATCAGTAAGTTCTCAGTTGTCAACTAAACTACTAAGAACATAAACAACTCCGACGACTACCAAATTCGGCGACCAAAACAATTGAGAACTTATTAGTAAGTTCTCAGTTGACAACTAAACTAGTAAGAATACGATCAAACTCCGGCGACCAAACAACTGAGAACATGATCAACTCCGGCCAACGACCAACTCCGACGTAGAACAATTGAGAAATTATGAGTTGTTCTCAATTGTTCTGTAGAGAAGTTCTCAGTTGTTAATGGTTCTAAGTTGTCAACACTAAGAACACGATCAACTCCGGCCAACGACCAACTCCGACGACTAACAATTGAGAAATAATGAGTTCTCAACTATTCTCTAGAGAAGTTCTCAGTTGTTAATGGTTCTCAATCGATAACTACTAAGAAAACAACTAGTTGTTCTCAACTGTTCTGTAGAGAAGTTCTCAGTTGTTAATGGTTCTCAATCGATAACTACTAAGAAAACGACTAACTCCGGCAACCAATAATTGAGAATTGTTCTCAACCATTCACTTAACAACATTGAAAACTTCTCTGTTATTCTTAGTTGTCAATCGGAAAATTACCGACTCATGCAACGTACCAACACTTTGTTTACAATTAATGCAATGCACTTGAAAATGAACACATAAATATGTGTACTTTTCAGACCCATTTCAATCAATGCAACTAATTGGATGGAGTTAAAATTTTATTAACTACTTGTTAAAAAATTAACATAGATCCTTGAACCCATTTATATTATTCAAAATGACAAAAATACCCCTCTAACCCTACACAAAACCACTTTCATCCCCTCTCCTCTGTTACACGACACAATCCCAAATACACGCATTCTCTCTCTGCCATCCTCTCCAGCGGTCCTTCCCTAATCTCCGGCAGTCCCTCCATCTCCGACCTCCGGTGACCCCTTCCCTCACCCATCTCCGATCTCCGGTGACCTCGTATGCACAGCCGGTCACTCTTTTCGGCCAAATCGACCTCTTTTCTGAGCCCTAATTTTGACTTGAGTCAATCTCTGGCCTCCACACCTTCGTCCCCTTTGCGAAGCTTAGGATTCGGACATCAATTTGTTGGGCCTTCCGGAATTGTGGACTGAGCGGAGGAGGTCCGGTTTGAAGACCTAGAGAGAGAAAGTCATTTTTGGTCAGATCTAGGCAGAGGGGAGAAGACGCCGGAATTCGTCGTCGGTCAGATCTGGGAGTTAGTCTTGATCGGAGAAGAAGACGAAGCTGATTTGGGCGGTCGGAGGGTTCGCCTGAGGTCGGGGAGGTGTTCTGGTCGGAGGGTCACGGAGTTCGGAGAGGGGCTCGGAGGGGTTTGCCGGAGGTCGGGTAAGGGTTCGACGGAGGTCAGGGAGGAGTTCGCCGGAGGTAATGGAGTTGGAGGGAGAGCGGCGGGTCGCCGGAGTTGGGAGGGGTCGCCGGGGTTAGGAGAGGAGGGGTCGCCGGTGAGTTAGAGAGAGAGAAGAGAGAGAGAGAGAGAGAAATCTCTGGGTTTGTGAATAGAGTGAGTAGGGGAGGGGATGGGTGTAGTTAATACACTAAAGGACTATATGGTTACATAAAATATTTCTTAGGACTAGGAGGTAAAATAGAAAAGTCTCTGTCCTAGACGTAAATTAAAAATTATTCAGGGACTAGGTGGTATTTTTCCCTATATATTGTTTACATTTGACAAAGTGAACTTTGATCAAATATTAAAGTTAATATAATCATCCTACTAATATTTTAGAAAGTGTTAATGATAAATAATCAAATAATTTATCAATTATAATTATTAAAATTTCATTAGGATGATTAGATTGACATTAATATTTGGTCAAAGTCCTTTGTGTTGACTGAAAAATTCAAATGTAGACAATATAAATGGGACTGAGTGAGTATCTTAACCATAATTCGATCAAAATATTTTGACCAAAATGTGTTTGGTATGGTCAAGATTGTTAGAGTATTACTTGGTTCACACAAATTTGAATTCAATTAAAAATTGGCTCAGGGAGAGATATGAGTCAAACTGAACCGCTAATTGACTCGAATGCCTAATACTCCGGGTCAAGGGAAATTTAATTTGGCAATATGATTATTGAGCTCTAATATTCAAGTTCTTGAAATTAAAATAACAACTTTGAGGATCTAAATGGGACTAACAATGTTATCGCATAAATTAGAGTGAAGAGTTAGTATATACTCCCTCCGTCCCATAATGATCTTCCTATTTGACTATTCAAACTTTTTAAGGATATGAACACTTGTTTCACTAGTCATGTTTTGTTTATGCACTTTTAAGCCTAAATTGTAGAAATGGGGAAGAACTTTTTGGGACAATCAAAAATGGCAAACAGAAAGATAATTTTGGGATGGAGGGAGGGAGTAATTATTAGGTATTGGGTTTGCATAGTTGGTAAATGGTCTATGTAGAAGTTTTGTGGCCAATCTCGTTAGTTCATTGCACTCCCAATGATCCATATTTATGAGGTTATTTGTCTTTTTTAAGATTTCGTGCTCCTCAAGAATATCATGTCCGTCGATTGTTTACTTGTTTATATAGTTTAATACATCGGAAACTCTTATCCATTTTATTGCAATAATAGTGATTTCTAATTAAAAAAAAAAAAAAAAGACACAACGAAAATCAATTCACGTAAATAAGTACTTTTTCTACCCTTCTTACATCTACCCAAATTGAATATGCAATCTATTGAGTGTTGCCATCCGCACAAAAGATTTACTAATACACCTAGCCATAGCCATGGACTGAATCGGAACTGAGCTAGATTGGGCTAGATTAGAGGCCGAACTGTAATTAGAGGAAACTAATGTTAGTGTTGGTGCCCTAAGCACGTTTATTTAAACGTTGTATGTTATCATTTTATTCATATTAATAAAGAGATGTTTGATTATTATTGTTGTTCATGTTTACTTATAATAATCTCCGTCCATAGTACTTATAAAGCACTAGTATAAGTTTAAATGAACATGAGATGATTATGTTAGACTTATGGGTACTTGTTGGGAACAATGTATTGGATATGAACCGCTGTATGAGATTTATGTCATGGTCAATGTCATATATAGATCTCATATTAGTTATGTCATTTGAAACCTTAGACATGAAGTTATTACAGTCTTCCACTTGATGAACATTATGTTTGACATATTCAAACGCTACCTTTAACCAGGAAGTTATAAAGGGTATGATTGGCATAATCGAACTCACATAGGGAAGAATAATAAGCTAAGTTGGATTTGTCCTTCTTCGGAGAGATGTCAAGCTTAGGCCCCTCGTAGAATGATGTTGATGAAATGTTTGGTCAAACTCAAGTGAATTGATTGGATCAATGTCATTTGGATTATCAACATATTCGGATCGAGAAAGTATTGAACAAAACAAGTTGACTCAATGACCATGACTTGTGTTCAATGACATCGTGGACAAAGGGATTATGACATGTTCTATGAAGGAATGCGAACTTGTATATAGTTACACTATTTGGGTTGGTACGACGGTTTGCTAGAACCTAATCATATCTTATGGGTTTATGTTTAAACTCATTGCCAACTTAATATAATCCTATAGGGTCACACACAAAGAATCAGGGTCGAAGGGCCTTTGAGGAATATTAGGAATTTAGAGGAGAAAACTGGAAAAGAGGAGGGTCCGGGCGGACCTTACAAAGACCCGGCCGGACCTCCTGATGATCCGGGCGGACCAAGAACAAGACCCGGTCGGACCTTGCTAGGATCCGGCCGGACCCCTTTGTGTACCCGGGCGGACCTAGTCGGTTTCGGCTTGGGACTTTCCTGTTCCGTTTTCTTGCGGGTTTGGTCACTTGTTACCTATTTGGAATAGGTGAAACAAGTATAAAACTCCCCTCTAGTTGCTCTAATCAATATATAAGTTTGTGTAAGCCTCCAAAGAGTTTTTGAGGGTTATTTCTTGTTCTAAGATCTATTGGGTGAAGAACAAGAACGTCACATAATAATTCCATATAGTTCTATACATTGTGAAAGCGTGTTTCACAATTTGTTCTAGCAACCAAGATCAAGAAGCTACTTGATATTCGTTCGTGGTGTGGATACCAATAGAGGGTGAAACTTATCATCTTCAAAGTTCGTGTTCCTGCTCTGTTCGTGATTAAAGTTTCAAGTCTCCACCAAGAATCAAGGTTATTTATCAAAGGCATCAAAGGTTATTATTCTAGTAGTCATTATGCATGTATTTGACCTAATCATATGAATGGATCTATGGGCTTTGGGTTTCATAAAAATTTTAATGTTTTATTCCGCTGCGCATGTTATGAGGAAACCCAACAACTAAAACTTGCAGTTATTCAATTCGGTTTAGGTTCCACCGTTTTACTAATCAGGAGGGACTGGCGGTTTCAACTGTCGATTATCATAAAAAAATTGATATACTTACAAAATCTACTCAATCAGTTAAATGACATAACATTTTAAAAAAAAACAGAAAAGGTTGTATTTTCATAAATTTTGTTATAATTTTAACAATATATAATTAACATTTTATGTTAAACATATTATTATTATCTTCATTTTTTGTAAAAAACTAACGAAATTTGTAAGTTACTGTAAAAGAAAAGATAACGTAAATTAGAATGAGAAATCGGTGGGCCAGTGAGGCTATAGTTGGGCCATGTATGGGCTCGGTTGGGCAATGTATGGGGCGATTGTTTATTCATGCCCCTAAACATTGGGTTACATGCACATTTGCCCTTAAGTGGCATAATTAGGGCTTTTGCCTAATCTGCTTAGTTGAATTTGCAGATTAGCCCTTCTATTTAGTTTCGGTCTAAAAATAGACAAAAGTGCTAACTAAGACACATAGTTGGATTCAAAAATTGCAGACGTGTACAAAGTCTTTGAACAATGTCGTCTCCGTAAGGGAAAATGACCACGTTTTATCCTTAGGCAGTTCCAAATTGAATAAATCTCAATTGCATATAAATGATGTCAAATTAGGGCAATCAAAGAAAAAAACATTAGGGCAAAACGAAGAAAAAAATCTAGGTCAAGATGAAGGGAGAAATCGCAAGAGAAGAGAGTTAAAGGGAAGATGGAATCAAGGGGGGTAAATCAAAATGAGGCTGAAATCACTTGTAAGTCAAAAGAAGAGGTCGATTTGCGATTGAAAAGTGGAGGAAGAAAATAATCTCATAGTATTTTTTGGGCACTAATGTGGACTTCATGAAGTGATGACAACCCAGGTAGAAGGTTTGTTAGATGCCTCTAATATGACATAAGTGCTTGAACATAATTATTTCTCAATTATTTGTTTTTATTTAAATCTTGTGTTTATAATCTTCCTTTTTTTTAATGATCCAAGGAAATCTTGCTAGTACTTTCAGTGGACCGATCAAAATTATGATAAAAGGTACAAGCAAAAAATTTTGTTTTTGAGATTTGAAATTAGGCTGATGAATAATGATGGTGAAGTTATTCTGAATGGAAAATATTTTAAAGAACAAGATGAAAGATAAATAAAAAAAAATATGCTAAACTGAAAGGGAAGGTCAATTACTTGGAATTTGAGCTTGCAATAGCATCAGATATAAGAGAAATTTTCTTCCCAAAGCTAAAGAGAAAGAGAAGAAATTGAAGATTGAACTTAAAAATAGAATGGCTGATGAGAGTAGGTTTTGGTTGAGTTTAATTACTTAATGGTTAATCACATTTGGTGTTGTAATTAGACATCCCAACACCACAAAGTACTTGCTTTGTTAGGTTTGTATGTGAAATAATTGTTGGATTATGTTTGTTTTCTGTATAAATGTATGAAATTTGGAGCAATGAAATTATCTACTTGGTTTTCGTCCATCATAGTATTTTGAGTTGTTTACATTGTACAACAAATGGGGACCATGACAACACACAAAAAACAAAATAGTCTTCCAACAATCAAGACCACAACACTCTTGGCACACTTATCAACACTACGAGACAATGACAAGAGAGGACCATGACAATACAAATAGAACTAAAATATGCTACTCATTTATACAATATTGATAATTTGCTAAAAGTAATTCACGAGTTTTTTCCTAATCCTTAAACACAGTGTATCATGTAACTTCAACAACATTTTTTTTCTTTGTTAATCTTTTTATCCGTGCCTACCTAATCTATTCAAGCATATTGATAATTGGCTTATGCCTTGCCATGAGTATGTATGAATTAAAGCACTCAGTCATCTTATTTCCACATTATCACATCAGGAATAACATGAGAAAAAAATGGCCCGATGTTAGGGATTAGTCTTATAAAGCCAATCAAAAGCCACGACATTAATGGACTTAATATCACTAAGTATCTTCTCAAATTTATCACTTGTTCTACACTTAATAGATAACCAAAACATGTTTTTGCGATTCACTCTATTAAATGTTTTCTGAAATTTGCATACACATGTCTAGTACAAAACATATACTCTGCCTCATGTAACAAATCTTGTATTCAAGTTATCTATCCCTAGCAAACATGTTAATTCATAAATTATGTATCAAATAAAGTAATGCATTTGATAAAGAAATACATCAGAAAGTGAGTGGTTACATACATTTTTGCTGTCTGTGAGTAAAGTCCATCCAGCTCCATTTGCTTTGCGTAGATCATCTTTGAGTTGTTCAAGAAACAAGCGCCATAAATTCTAATTTTCCCCCTCAACCACAGCCATGCAATTGGGTATATATTGTTATTTACATCCCTTCCCACTGTTGGGTTTTGATGCATCATGTGCAGCCGAATAATAACATGAAATCAAACACCCATGAGCCCGGATCCGTTCATGTTGATTAAATTAAATACAAGATGAAAGAATACTAACCCTTGAAGATCGCATCCATGAACAAGACTTTAAAGTGCTAAAGCAAACACCCTCTATCGGTATCCACACGTCGAACAGACTCAAGAACACCTTCTTGATTGATTGCTAGATCCAAGGCTTGATGATGAAGAAACACTTTCTTCGTAGGAATTGTTTTTCTTCTTTGATTATTGTATTTTGATGATTCTAAATCTCAAAATAAATAATCCTACATCTCTATATTGTATTGTTTCTCAAACAATGTGTTATGATTTCTAAAATCAACATTCGAGGTTGTCAAACCCGGCACCATATATTTATATGAGGGTTTGATCTAATTCCATTTGGACTCGGGATTCCTTGTCAGACAAGAAGACTGAACAATTTGGTTGGGCCCGCAAAGGCAGCCGTACGGATCTTTAGGAGCCGTATGGTCAGCAGTTCCTGATTCCCAAATTTTTAGCATTTTCAATCCGTTCTATTGTGTGTGACCCAAAAGGATTATACTATGTTGGCAACGAGTCCGAATCATTCAGAACCGTAAGTCGTAAGAGGACTCTAGCAAACCATTATGACTACCCAAATAGTATAAATTTGAAAGTCCAAAGTTACCTTATATAACATATCACAATCCCTTTATCACACGATATCATATTGGACATAAGTCATGGTCCAAGTCAACTTATGTTGTCCAATGATTTCTCGATCTTGAGTAGATTGATATGAGCAAATGACATTGAACACATTAATTCATTCAGGCATGACTATGCATTATCTGTAAGTACCCCAATCTGAACTTAAACCAACTTAGAGTAATTCTTAGCACCATTCAGGGATAAACTGATAGGCTAGGACCTCACTATGATAAACCAAGAACATTAGGATTGTTCTGGGACTAAACTTAGAAAAATTCAGAAGCTCGTAAGGCTGAGTTGTACATATGTTTTGGGTACTAGAAGGGCCCAGCCGTACGGCTGGTTTAGGCGCCTTCAGTCCCTATAAATTAAGACCCCTAATGATCATTCCGGGGAGGGGGGAGAAATTGTTTTGTGAGCTGAAAATCTGCAGAATTTAGAGTAGAACACAATCACAAACACATTTGAGTGAAAGAGATAAGAAGATAGGTTAGAACCAACTATTAGTGAGGCCTCCTTCTCCCCCATCTTCTCTTCATCTCTTCATCTCTTGTTCTATTTTCATTTTGTCTATTTACTTGTTTATGTCTTTACATTTCTTGCAATGATACGAATTGGAACCAAGCCTTGACTTGATTCATGGTGCCCTCATGTTTTATGCATGATCAAGGGTTACAAACCAAGGATGATCAAGGCTTGTTATGATTTAATGCACATTTACTTTATGTCTTTACATTTATGCAATTTACTTTGTCTTTACATTTTTGCAATTTACTTTCATGTCTTTACATTTATGTCTTGTATTTAAATTTGGCTTGGTGATCCATTGCACATCTTGGAGAGAGCCTTTTTATTTATGTCATTTATGTTGATTTGTGTTAAAATGATCAAGTTTGATGGTAATGTTTCAATCTTTACCATTTAACTTTGATCCAAGCACAATAATATCCCTTTGGATGGTAAAGATTCAATCTTTATCCATCCAAAGGTTGATTTTTGATATCCCAAGGTCTTTCTTTGGATGAATCATCCATTTGGATGTCAAAGTCTTCATCTTTGATCATTCAAATGGTGATTTTGGCTTAAATGCCATGTTCATCAACTTTATTCATTTTCCCCAATTATTGCCATGATCATGCCCAAAACCATTTGTTTTGGTGTTTAATTAGTGATCAATGGCATAGGGATTACTTAATACATGTTTTGTACAAAAAAAGATGAACTGAAAAGGCTCAATCCTGCCCAATTTCAGCAGAATACTCTGTTCCTGCCTGAAATTGATTGATTCCTGATAAATTGTCAAAATTCCCAGGACAACCCTCTATAGCCGTACGGCTGGTTTGTCCGGGGAATGATTTTCTCAATTTTACCCCTTTTTGTTAAACTGTTTGTAAAATAAGCCCCTTTCTGTAAAGTTTTTAACTAGTTTTGTTAAAAGTCAGTTTCTCCCATTTTTGAAAACACACACACACATACATTTGCACATTTTTAGTCAATAAACTTAGGGAGACTCGGTTCTTCCGAGGCGTCTTGGGTGAACCGCGATAAAGTTCTTCCCAAGACGTAACCTGACCTCCGAATCCTTTTTCTCTAACCTTTTTCGTTAAGTTTGGGTTTAAAATTAAACTAACGTGGAGACTCCATTTTGTTTGAACATAAAGCGCCGTGTTTGACACTCCGAGAAGCCGTAAATCACGTTCCATTTCCCACGGGTATCTCACAGTGGCGACTCTGCTGGGGAATAAAGTGTTTAGAAACTTCTTTTTAGAGGCTTTGGGGACACTTTTGTGTGGGTCAAACTCCCGTCCACGTTTGTTGACTTTGTGAATATTTTGTGTGTTTATGTTTCTGTTTTGATTTCTGGGAGTGAAAATGTTCTGGAAATGCAATAAACTGGGGCTTGATGATCAGAAGCTGAAAATTTGCAAAAAAAATAATGGGACTACTGCTCTAACCGTACGGCTGGTTTGGCTGGGCCCACAGGATGTTTCAAATTAACAATTTTATGCAGGGCAGAAACATTCTGATGGTCCCCTTGCTTCTGCTTGTCCAGGTTCCAATTTACAACCTCTACTTATGCACATTTGCCTTCATTTTCTTAACTAAAAAACATGATTTTCAAAACCTTGGTTATGCACAAATTTTTGGACATAAAATTTTGGGTTTTAAAGGCCTCATTGTGCATAACCCCTCTTGTGAAAGTTTGGTTTTTCATACCCTTTTGTTGTGCATAATCTATTGTAGAAATTGATTTTCAAAGGGCCTTTCTCCTCTTGCAAAATTTTTGGTTTCCAAAACCTTGGGTTGTGCACAACTTTTCCATGTACAAATTTTGATTTTTACTAGTTCATGTATTTGTTTGATTACTTGTGAAAATTACTTGTCCATATCTTGTACCGTGCTTGTTCATACTCTTGCTCATGATGTTAAAAATGCAAAAAAAAAATAAAAAATTCTTATTTTGACTCAAAAGGGAACATAGAAGACTTCACACAATGCGCACTCGACCTTGTGTACGTCTCAAAAACCCTTAAAACCCGGGATGGATGCCACGATGCAACTCGATTGGCACTCTTGTTCCCTTCTTGCGCGTACGGGTCCATTCCACCTCCCCTTCCGAGCCGAGTCAACCACACTTGTCCGTGACACACAAATACCGTGACCATGGTTGGTTTTTGGTCTAGCTCACGTCATCACATCCCTAATACATGTCCAAACGCTAGCTTGAACCAATACCCGAGTTTGAACAAACCTCCTTGTTCTCCGCAGCTCGTAAGAAGTGGATAAGGGTTCCGGGTCACCGTTTGATTAGTGTCGAGTCCGATAGTTCATCAGCAGCTTCACTCAGACTTCTCAGAATGACTAGCCCAGCGGGAAGTAGTAGTGGGGGTGATAATGCAGTGGATCCGAATGGTCTCACCAGGGAAGAATTGGTATAAGCTTTAGAGGCCTCCAGGGCCTGGGAAGAAAATGCCTGTAAGCATCAGGAGGAAATGCAGAATAGGGTGGTGGAAGCCCTAAGAAAAAGGGGTAGCAGTTATGTTTGAAAATGATGGGTCTTTTGTGGAAATCACCGATGAGGAAGAAGTCAAGAATCTGCAACCCCAGAGCTACAACCGGGTCCCTCCTCCTCAAACTTACCCTAATGTGGCAACCTCTCGACCCACATTCCAAACAACCATTCATCAAAATGAGCCTGTCGCCCAATCTCCCTTCGCCCCGCCAAACGGCTTTCCTTCATATCCACCTGGATTCATCCCAATGAGTCGAGCGCCACTAGCGCCAGCCACTGCTGGTCTGCCACCTCCGGCTTTGCCAATCACATCCCAAGGAATACCATACCCATTTTACAATCCAACAGCACAAGCCTATGGTGCGGTCCCACCATATATCCCTACCAGCAATCCTGCACATGGTACGTCTACACCCACATGCAACCCCAAAGCTCTCCTCTTGTAATCCTATTCCACCACTGTGCTTCCAACCCTAGTTCCGGTGATAAGCCAAACCATGGTATCAATCAACTCGAGCCCACATATGGATCCCCAGATGGGGTGGTTGGTAGAAAGGTTGAAACAAATGGAAGAAAAATTTGAAGGGATCAACGGGAGAAAATCCTCTTTGGGGGTTACCAACCCCGACAAGATTATCCCCCTACCTCACAAGTTCAAAATGCCGGAGATCAAAAAATTTGATGGAACTTCTTGTCCTCAAACCCACATCAACGCTTACACCTTGGCAATGAGAGCAAAAGGGTGTACGGTGCAACAAATGGCCGACCACTTCCAACTCTCTTTGAGAGGAAATGCACTCAAATGGTTCTTCAACTTGAAAGAGGAATCCCGAGCCACATGGGATCGAATCAAAGAAACTTTCCTCACCAAGTACCGGTCTAACTTGGAATGGGACACAAACCGCACAGATTTGCAAAGCACCACACAAAAGGGTGACGAACCGATTGGCGAGTTTTACAGGAGATGGAATTATAAGCTTAGGGAAATTTCTAACCCGCTAACCGAGGACGAACAATTGGACATCTTCCAATCATTTTTAAAACCTCAGTTACGAGCTTTGATCAGCTATCATTTCTATCCCAACCTCCGAGCCATGGTCACCTCTGGATCCAAGTTTGAAAAGGCTCTCAGTGAGCAAACTTCTGCCCAAAGCAGTGGGAACTCCTACAGAATCGTCCCCCAGCCACCAACAAAGGGAGGGAAACCTCGGGAATAGTAAAAAACATTCAAGGGTAAAACCCAAGGCAAAACCCTCAAGGGACGGGTAACCCGGAAAAATGCCGGTTCGTAAGGTTCAAAGACTTTGGGATGCCCTTAAGCAAGGTGTTTGATGGATTGGTCAAGCAAGGCCTCGCAAAACCCCTTGTCAACTTCCAACCCAAAAATCCC
The DNA here is from genome assembly GCA_026119855.1 of Campanula takesimana. Classification (NCBI taxonomy): domain Eukaryota; kingdom Viridiplantae; phylum Streptophyta; class Magnoliopsida; order Asterales; family Campanulaceae; genus Campanula; species Campanula takesimana. The sequence goes on from JAOWBW010000063.1 coordinate 1,272,635, forward strand.
GAGAAATACCTCGATATGAACAAAAGGTGTGCCTTCCACAACTATCATGGTGTGAATACCCCTTTCCGTAAATGCGGGCGACGCACGGGAAGTCTTTCTTTTATCTTTATTTATCTTTTCTATGGGATTAGGATATTCAAGTTGGCATTTAACCTTATTAAGAGTCGCCACGTTGTTTTTATCGAGTTAAAACATTGAGAAAAAGCTAACAAAGAGTGTTCGGGGTCAAGTTACGATAAGAGAAGAATATCGAGTTATCACTCCTATCACCTGAGCAGTCGGACTTTTTATCATGATGAATGTGTTAGTAGTGTGTTAGTGATTGAGACTGGATCCGAAGATTTCCTACGTTCCTCTCGTGATGAGAAGCTCAGGTCGACGTAGTTCGCACATAATCAGAATAGAGAGAAGAAGTGGGATCATGCATAATAAAAGGGGAGGAGAAAGAATCATACAATATGATCACATCCTAGAACAATGATTATACCATTGATAAGATCAACGTGCATTCATCATATTCATCCTTAGAGAGTTACTGATCATGGGAGTAATTACCTAAAGTTTAGGGTTTAGACGTAGTTCCTAGATCTCGTTGATCATCATCGGCTATGCATTATAAGTAGGGATTAAAACATTAGATCTAGCATGTTCAATCTAACATAATAATAAGAACATCATGAAACATGTATGAAATAACACATAAACATGAAGATCGCTACCCTAGAGATAGAGCACATTATGAATTCTAGTAAGAACATGAAGAACACGTTATGATTCATATGAATATAGATGTATAAACATAATGAAACTAGCATAAATCAGATCTAAACTAAGAAAACATGACAAATTCTCACCAATCTTGACAAGAACGAAGTCGAATCTCTAGCGCGGATTCGTCGGACCTTCGGGATTGCTAGAAAGGCTTAGAGAGAGAGTTATATCTGCACTTTAGACTATAGAACTCAGGGGAGATATTTGTGTCGAAATTATGAACTGAGGTCACCTATTTATAGGGTTTCTTACCCGGAAGGAGTGGCCGCCCGGCCCCTCCTAGACTGGCCGCCCGGCCGGTCCAAGGGATTGGCACGGTTTTCGAGGCTCTGATCAATCTGGACTCTGGAGAAGGATTAGATAACGTCTATCTTTGTAGCTTCATCCGATCAGGTCGTCAACGTCTTCATATCTGGGATTTTCGGGAAATTCCGGATAAGTCCTGCGCAGTTCGTAAATACCTGGGAGGTCCCTGTGAGTTCTAGAATGTCTAATAACTCATTTTCAGGTTGGGTACTAACACATGGGCATAACACTGATGAATGCTCGGTTATGAAACGTATCATTTTAGACTTGATTGACAAAGGGAAGCTTGAACACCCCCGGGGTCCTAATGTGGTCAACAACCCAATTCCCAACAACAATGTCATAAACATGATTGAGTTTGGGGAGCCAGCACCCGTAACCTTTTTGGAATTCAACACCCCGATAATGGAGATCGGAAAGAGATTGAAAGACACCCTATGGGCTTGTGTGCAAGAAGGGAAGATGAAATTCCCTCCAGATAGCATGGTAGCCAACATATTGAGTGCAAGGGTCCTTCACCAAAATGCCAATGAGTTGATCATGATTAAGCTCACCGAACACAAACTGACATATGAAGAGTGCATGGAGGACTTGGAAAAGGCCATCGAGAGCATCTCGGGAGGTAAAAGCCATGGTCCAAACGAGCACTGTCCCCCTCACCACGAGCATTTCCACGTCATGGAGCCAAGCAGCTCGCCAACTGGGGAAATGTTGATCAACAGAGTGTGTGGTTACAATGGAGGAGAAAATGGGTACGATGTAGCCAGGATCCCAGAGGTTTCCAATTACAAAAGGTACCTCGCCCAAATGAGAAGAGCAATCCATTCTATGCCTCTCCAAGAGCTTCGGGCCCTCTGTGAAAGTGATGATGAGGAATCCTTTTTTATGTCTCTTCATGTGCCGTGCCCGGAAGTGGAAGATCTCTTCCCCTCGCCACCATTATCCCCACCATTGGGATTTGGCAGTGAAGAGTCAGCATTCCCGATCCATTTATGTTGTATGTTAACCATTGAGCCCGACCACACACGCTTCAAAATGTCGCAAAGGCAGCTTGTCAACACAAGCCCGAATTCAAACACATCAAAAGCAATGACAAAGAAAAGGACTCGAGCATTGCAATGACTTGCAGCCCCGCACGCTTAATCCACCAATAGAATCACTGAGGTTTGCAGTTATCATGTCATGTCATCTTATACTGTTTGAGCATGCCAATAACATATCCATGTCATAATCATTTCATCATGCTACAATCCTCATGCCCATTATCATGTCATAATCATTGCTATGTTGTTTATCATGTTGCAATCTCTACCATGCCATAATCATCGCCATCTCATAATTGCTATCATGTCCATAAACATTATCATACCTCAATCATTGCCATGTCACCTTAGGATTCGATGCCATTCACTGAATGCCTCAAGCCAAAAGATTAGCGTGCCAAAATCAAATGAAAATGAATTTGTGCTCAAATAAAATGATTCAATTTACATGTGCAAATCATAAATGTCATTGCATGCGACACTAACCTGCAGGTCACAAAACAACAAGTTTGGATTCCTGGCACATCTCCAGAAATGCGAGAAACTTTGATCAAAAGCCAAGAGGTCCGAATGCAGATCCAAAGCGAAATTGCATCACTCAACACGGTGCCAAAAGGCCACACAAAGCAATGGTTGCTTTCGACCAATCATCAGCAGACTGCAGTGCATAGCCCTCATCTTCTCATCAGTAAGAAAAAAGCTACGATGTATCCTTTTGTTTTCTCTCGACTAAAATGCTTTGCTTTTCATTTTGAAATTGTTGTGGGTTCCCATCTGGTCTTTCCGGTTTATCCGAGTTTGACCCTCGACTATTTGGGTTACCCTGGTCTGTTCGGTCATCCCCCGAATTAGCCCCCCTCGTTTAATTTGGTTCCCCTCCGGTCCTTTTTGGTGTGTCCGAATCTGACCCTCGACTGTTGGGTTTCCCTCCGGTCTGTTCGGTCACACCGACTTCGACCCTCTAAAAATTTTGGTTACTCCCCGGTCATTTTTGGATTTATTCAAATCTCACCCTCTAAAAATTATGGTTACTCCCCGGTCATTTTTTGATTTATTCGAATCTGAACCTCTAAAAATTTTGGTTACCCTCCGGTCTCTTTTGGATTTATTCGAAATTGACCCTCTAAGAAAATTTGGTTACCCTCCGGTCTCTTTTGGATTTATTCGAAATTGACCCTCAAAAAAAATTTTGGTTACCCCTCCGGTCATTTTTGGATTTATTCGAATCTGACCCTCAAAAATTTTGGTTACCCTCCGGTATCTTTTGGATTTATTCGAAATTGACCCTCTAAAATTTGGTTACTCTTTCGGTCCACTCTGACGCCAGAGTTGGATGGCTCAAGCACTGGTTACCCTGGTCCTTTTCGGCTTAACCGGATTTGACCCTCAACGTAGTTGCTTACCCTTTGGTCCTTTTCGTCTTAACCGAATTTGACCCTCGACGTAGGTTTTTTACTTTTCTTTTTGGTCCGTGACGGTGCCCGTACGGACCTCCCTCAGAACTACGCCCCGACTTGATTCCCGTATGGGATACGCAGGCAGCTCGAATAGGAGCTCAGTCGCCGATTACTTCAAATATCATGTTTTCTTTTCTTTCTCTCTTTCTTGTCTCCAGCAAAGAGAATTCGAATTCTCGATGCTTTCCCCTTGGCTCAGAGATGCTGTGATCTCATTTACCTAGCCATTCCTCCAGCCTATTGCCCCGCCGAGAGGTTTACTTCTCAACTTTCATGTTCCCCAGCCGAACTACGATTGGTCTGATTCTCGCAAGAGATACGTAGGAAACTTGGGACTCCGAGTTCGACCATACCTCTTTTTTTAGTTGGTTTGCTTGCCTGCTTGAGTAGAACTACGGAGGCTTGATTCCGCAAGGGATACGTAGGAAGCCCTACTTTGGGCCCAGCCATTAAACCGAGACGAGATCGGTTGTCTATATTGTGATCGTCGAATCCTCCTTACTTTGTAATGTGAATTCGACGAGGGGCTCTGTAGACACCCCGATCTCGCACCCCTAAAACCTCCCCTTAGTCGGTCTAAAGCGCGATAATTGACCTAAACCACTAGATTTGGCCGTACGGACTACCGTACGCCTTATCGGTGCATCGGATGCAAAAACCAAGTCCAGATTCATGATCAGGGCTCAAAACCGAGTAAAAAGGTCAATCCTCGAAATTTCGCGTGTCGGGACCCGTCGCCGGGTCCCGCACTACCTAAAATGCCTTTTACCCATCATTTAATGCATTTAAAATATTATCTATATTTTTCCTTGCTTTCTAACATGTTGTAGGTACACCGGTTCAACCAGAAAAATCTACCGAGCAACTTTCCTGTTGGGCCCGCGGGCAACCGGGACACCGGAGCGCGCACAACGGACCAGTTGCGGAGCGGAAAGCCGGAGCTGGAACAAACGTGCACCAAGGCAGCCTGGACCAGCCCCAAGATACCACTTGGCACCATGAGATTTTTCAAGAGGAAAACAATTAAAAAAAGACAAAATTGGGCACCAAGTAAGGTGCACGGTCGTGCCCTTTAAATGGCACGGCCGTGCCCTTCATTTCGAGCTATTCCAGCCTTTGTCAGTTTTTTCAACCTAGCCTTCATCATTCTTGCCCCATTTTTATTCATCTTCCTCTTCACTCCTCCCCCCTCAACCACAACTTTTCTACCCCCTAAACCAGCCCCTACTACCCTATGTCTTGCTCCCCAATTCTCTCCCCCTCCTCCTAAATGACTACCCAAACTCCCTCATTCTTACCACTTCTAGCTAACCAATTTCTACCAATTCTCACAACTCTTGCTCTCCTCTCTAACCAGCCCTCTCTCTCTATCCTCAGCCCCTAAACACTCTCTCTCCACCTTCATAGCCCCAACACAACTCCACCAAACAACCACCACTAAACCACCACAAAACAACCACTAAAACACTCTTCAACTCAAGCAATTTAAGTCTTCCAACTCTAAAACAACTCAAACAACAACAAATAAAAAACCTTACCTTCGAAGCAAAGGAAGCACACTACCCCCTAACCTAGGTAAGTTTTCCATTTGTAATTCATAGATTTGATGTAATGTAAGCTTGTATGAGTTTCTAGTCAACTAGTGACTAGATTCCCCATTTTTATCTATGTAACTATGTTTTAACTTTGTGAATAAACATGTTCCATGTATTATAAATGTTCAAGTTTCTGTCCTAGCATGTATATACATGTGTTAAGTTTATTTTGGTGTTGATTTCATGGTTTAAATCAAAAATCCCAGCAAGTTATGGCCTTTTCATTCAGCATGTTTATAATATGTCCTCTTTCCCTTCATTCTTGATTATTCTCATTTTTATCGATGTTTGTCCATAGATAGATACTCAATAATGTTAAAAAGATGTTAATGAATAAGTTCCCAAAGTTTCATGGGATTTCTCTGGGTCTAAGCCATATTTTGGTCTTCATCTTCATGCCATGTATAATCTGTCCAGCATGTTCAGTTTCAACCAAGCTTTTGATGAGCTTTTTACTCAATCATAACTTCGTTTCTAGATCTAGCTTAAAACATCAAAGTTGTTCCTCATATAATTAATATGATGCATGCCAAGTTTCATGGTATAAATCTGTTGGTAGTGGTTCCCTAGGCACGTTTAATAAACGTTGTAATTGTTATCATTTATTTCATATCAATAAAGAGATGTTTTGATTATTATTGTTGTTCATGTTTGCTTATAATAATCTCCATCCCTAGTACTTGTTAAGCACTAGTATAAAGGCTAAATGATCATGGGATGATCATGTTAGATTTATGGGTACTTGTTTGGAACAAGGTACTGGACATGACCCGCTGTATGAGATTTATGTCATGGTCTATGTCGAACATATATCTCATATTAGTTATGTCATTCGAATCCTTAGACATAAAGTTATTATAGTCTTCCACTTGATGAACATTATGTTTGGCATATTCAAACGCTACCTTTAACCGGGTAGTCATAAAGGGTATGATTGGCATAATCGGATTCACGTAGGGAAGAGTAATAAGCTAAATGGATTTGTTCCTCTTCGGAGAGATGTCAAGATTGGGCCTCTCATAGGAATGATGTTGATGAAATGTTCCTCCAGACTCAAATGAATTGATTGAATCAATGTCATTTGGATTATCGACATATTCGGAATCGAGAAAGTATTGAACAAAACAAGTTGACTGTTTGACCATGACTTGTGTTCAATGACATCGTGGACAAAAGGATTGTGACATATTCTAAAAGGAATGCAAACTTGTATCTAGTTATACTATTTGGGTAGGTATGACGGTTTGCTAGAACCTAATCATATCTTATGGTTTCATGTTTGAACCCATTGCCAACTTAGTATAATCCTAGAGGGTCACACACAATAGAACGAATCCTAAATAAGGACTATATTGGAAATTTTGGAAAATTGGATTTTCTGGACTATTTGGGCGACCGCCCAAAAGGGCTGGGTGACCGCACAGGGACTTGGGCGACCGCACGCCTCAGTTTGGGCGGCCGCACAGTACTGTCGGGGACATATTTCTAATTTGATTAGGAATCGAATTTTGGACGGTTTTTGACACAAGTTTCCTATTTGGAATAGGTCCTACTTGTGTATAAAAGGTAAAATTCGCCCAGCACTTTTCACCAATGTTTTTGTGAGTCTCAAAAGAGTTTGAGAGAGTTTATTTTGTTCCAAGACATCCTTTAATTGAAGAACAAAATAATACACAAATAAAATTCCATATAATCATATTAAATTGTGAAAGTGTGTTTCATAATATTTGGTCTAGCAACCAAGATCAAGAAGCTCCTTGATATTCGTTCGTGGTGTGGATACCGCTAGAGGGTGAAGCTCATCATCTTCAAAGTTCGTGTTCTTACTTTCATTGTGATCAAGCTTCAAATCTCCACCAAAGAACAAAGCTAAAATTCAAAGTCATCAAGGGTTAGTTTTCTTCTATTCATATTGTTGTATTTGACTTAATCGTATGAATGGATCTATGGGCTTTTGGGTTTCATAAATTTTAAATGCTATATTCCGCTGCGCATGTTACATCGAAACCCAACAGTGGTATCAGAGCCCCGTTCATGTTGATTATTTCAATACATAGATCATGTTGTGTGTATATAAATAGTTTATGTGCCTTACATGATATGAATATTGGTATATATGTTGTTTATGTGTTTTTGTGATTTTATGTGGTTTATTGTTATGCAACTTTAATCGCACGATTCAATCGCAATAAATATTATGATGGATTACGAATTGTTTGATTATTAATTCTGATTGGATCATGGTTTTAATAATCGGGGAAAAACAATTTTGAGATAAAATTTTCGAACTTTAAAAATTCTGTACCTTCTGATTCCCATGGGCGACCGCACAGAAGAACCTGGGCGGCCGCACAGTTTTGGGCGACCGCACAGGACTTCTTGGGCGGACGCACAAAGAGATCAGAGAGTCTGATTTTGGTCAAAAATCAGAATCTGGAATTTTTCAAAAGATCAACAAAACCAGTAACAGAACCAGTCCAGACCTGCTGATCTGGAATGGGTTTTGGGTAGTTGGTTTGTGTGTGGATCTTGGGGTTTGATTTTCCTATTTGTTTTAGTCTTGTGAATCTTAGATTGGTTCAAGGCTTGGATGGCTAATCTGCGTTCATCGAGATTGTGTTTCCCAAACTTGATCGCAATCCAAGTTTCAAAGATAAAACGAAGTTAGAATTATGAAGAGTTCATAATTGCTAAAATTGAGAAACAAAGTTCTTGATTCAATGATTGGAGATCCCTGTGGAATTGTGAATGCAATTGGCCTACGTTCATCGAGACTATCTATTGCTTAGTTTTGGCCACATGGACTACTTTCTTGGTATCTTGAATTAGTGCGGAATTATGGATGCCTCATGGCTTAGTTTCGGCCGCACTTCTTGTTGTCTTGATTTGGAGATAATGACCAAAGTTGAAATAGTCTCATCCTCATAATTATAGAGAAACTAATGACACATGAATATCATGCTTAAATTAATGGAGATTAATTTAGTGGCTAAACTTGATGCGTAACATGTTTATATTATGTGCTCATAAATGTGTTATATGCTATATGTGATGAACCTTCAAAGAAAGTTTTAAGTCCTTCATTGCCATGCCATGATTAAAACACTTGTTTATACATGGGTGATCTTGATGTGGGTTCGCCTCCGTGAGGTGCATTAATTTTATTCATGTATGAGCAAGATGATGGTTATTAGTTTAATGTGGGCTTGCCTCTGCAAGGTGCATTAAATTGAATGGTTCCTATGCGTTTAAAATGGTTGGATTTAATTAGGCGTCAAAACAGTTTTGGGCCTAGGCAAAAGATGAGATCAAACATGCTTTTTGAAATTGGATTTCTCAAAGAATCTCATAAGAGGATCTAAGAATCATATGGGATATGATTGACATGATTGTGTACCTAATTAATTTAGTTTTGAGCGGTCCACCTCCGTGGACTCAAAAATTAAATTAAAGTTGAATCTTAGCCCAATTAAATTATATTATACATTGGATGTATATGAAGGTTATATAATTTAGTGGGAGTATTTTTTTTGGAAAAATACATTGATTATTTCTTTAATGAAAATTGGTACTTATTAAATTTTGGAAATTTTGCATAATTTTAGATAATGACTACTAACACTCAATCAATTTCGTTGCGATCGATCCTTGAGAAGGATAAGCTCCAAGAGAATGGTACTAACTTTATGGATTGGATATGTAGCCTAAGAATTGTTCTAAGGCAAGAAGATAAGTTGTACATTCTCGATGGGCCACTTCCTGCTGAACCAGAACCTACTGCCCCTAGGGCAGAAAGAGACAGTTACAAGAAACATCTTAATGATTCTAGAGATGTAAGCTGTCTCATGCTTGCTACCATGTGCTCAAAACTCCAACAAAGTTTGGAACATTTGGAAGCCTATGAGATAGGCGTGGAGTTAAGAGCCATGTTTCAAGAGCAAGCTAGGCAAGAGAGGTACAAGACCATTGTTGCATTCACTACTTGCAAAATGAATGAAGGGAAACAAGTGAGTCCTCACATGCTGAAAATGAAAGGTTATGTAGAGCACCTTGAGAAACTTGGCTATCCAATTCCATTGGAGCTAGCCACGGATCTCATTCTTAATTCATTGCCTAAAAGTTATAATCAGTTTGTGATGAATTATAACATGCATGGAATGGATAAGAATCTCTTCGAGTTGCATGGGATGCTTAAAACTGCGGAAATGAAGATTGCGGAGAAAGGTTCTCCTGTGCTCTTGGTTCATGATGGGAAGAAGGCTAGTTCCAAAGGAAAGGGTAAGAAAGTTGTCAAACCCAAGATAAGCAAGGCAAAGGTTGCCAAGGCTTCTGAGGCAAAACCCGTTTCACAAAAGGATGCAATCTGTTTCCATTGTCAAGAAATTGGTCATTGGAAACGAAATTGCAAGGCTTTCTTGGAAGAGCAAAAGAAGAAGAAGAGCAGCAAGGTTGCGTCGACTTCAAGTATCTATATGATAGATATTCTCCTTTCTACCACTGATTCTTGGGTATTGGATACCGAATGTGGTTCTCACATTTGTTTAAATGTGCAGGGTCTAAAGAATAGGAGACTACTTAAAGAGGGTGAAGTAGACCTATGCGTGGGGAATGGAGCAAGAGTTGCTGCATTAGCCGTAGGGACTTATGAAGTCACTTTACCTTCCGGATTAATTCTTGTTTTGAACAATTGTTATTATGTTCCGGATTTAAGTAGAAATATTATTTCAATTTCTTGTTTGGATAATGAAGGTTTTAAGTTTCTTATTGAGAATAAGAAATTTTTTATTTATTTAAATGATGTGCTTTATGGTATTGCTAATTCATTTAATGGCCTTTATGTCTTGAATGTCAAGGATGAAAATAATGACAATGTCTATCATATAAATAAGAAATCTTAACCTAATGATGTAAATCATACTTATTTGTGGCATTGGGTCTTGGTCATATTAATGAGAAGCGTATCTCAAAACTCCATGGGGACGGTCTTTTGGGTTCATGTGACCTTGAGTCATATGATACTTGCGAGTCGTGTCTTCTTGGAAAAATGACTAAGACACCTTTTACCAAGTTAGGTGAAAGGGCAAGCGACTTATTGGGGTTGATACATTCTGATGTATGCGGACCACTATGTAGCAATGCTAGGGGAGGATTTCAATACTTCATAACTTTTACTGATGATTATAGTAGATTTGGGTATATTTACCTAATGAAACATAAAAGTGAAGCATTTGAGATATTTAGAATATTTCAAAATGAAGTAGAAAAACAACTTGGCAAAAGTATTAAGGCGCTTCGATCAGATCGAGGTGGAGAATACTTGAGTCATGAATTTGATGATCATCTAAAGAATTGTGGAATAGTTTCACAATTGACTCCACCCGGAACACCACAATAGAATGGTGTGTCCGAGAGGAGAAATCGGACTTTGTTAGACATGGTTCGATCAATGATGAGTCAAGTTGATCTTCCAATATCCTTTTGGGGTTACGCTCTAGAAACCGCTACTTTCACACTAAATCGTGTTCCAACTAAATCGGTTCAAAAGACTCCATATGAGATGTGGAGCGGAAAGAAAACTTGTTTATCTTTCATGAAGAATTGGGGTTGCGAAGCCTTTGTCAAAAGACTTGTATCTGACAAACATGCACACAAATCTGACAAATGTATTTTCGTGGGATATCCAAAGGAAACTAGAGGATATTACTTTTACAACCGTGAGGACAACAAAGTTTTTGTTGCCCGAACTGGTGTCTTTCTAGAGAAAGAGTTTCTCTCCAAAGAAATCAGTGGGAGTAAAATAAATCTTGAAGAAATTCGAGACCCAGAAAATAACATTGAACCAATAGTGGAACAAGAACAAGAACCACAAGGAGTTGTGGAACCTGTTCAAAATACACAAGTAACTCGCAGATCTAGTAGGTTACGATCCGAGCCCGAGAGATATGGATTTCTCGTAACGGATAGTAATGAGGTAGAAATCATTGAGAATGATGAACCGACAACCTACCAAGAGGCGATGTCTTCTCCTGATTCGGATAAGTGGCTTGGAGCCATGGAATCCGAATTGCAATCCATGCAAGACAATCAAGTTTGGAATTTGATTGATGCGCCCGAAGGTGTAAAAACCATAGGATGCAAATGGGTCTTCAAGAAAAAGACCGACATGGATGGGAAGGTGTATACTTACAAAGCTAGGCTTGTAGCAAAAGGGTATAGGCAAGTTCATGGTATTGACTATGATGAGACCTTTTCACCCGTAGCAATGATCAAGTCTATAAGAATTTTGCTTGCCATTGCCGCATATCATGACTATGAAATATGGCAAATGGACGTCAAAACCGCTTTCCTAAATGGAAAACTACAAAAGGATGTGTATATGACACAACCAGAAGGTTTTGAAGAGAATTCTAAAGTATGCAAATTGCAGAGATCCATCTATGGATTAAAGCAAGCTTTTAGGAGTTGGAATCTCCGTTTTGATGAATCGGTCAAAGAGTTTGGTTTCATCAAGAACGAAGATGAACCTTATGTATACAAGAAGATTAGTGGGAGCATAGTGCTATTCCTTGTTTTATACGTGGATGACATATTGCTAATTGGAAACGACATTCCTACACTTCAGTCTGTGAAGACTTGGTTAGGAAAGTGTTTTGCAATGAAAGATATGGGTGAAGCCGCATATATACTTGGCATTAAGATCTATAGAGATAGATCAAGGAGGATACTTGGTTTATGCCAAAGTACATACATTGACAAGGTCATTAGAAGATTCCGTATGGAAAACTCTAAGAGAGGCACCTTGCCGGTGTTACATGGAGTTTCTCTAAGCAAGACTCAATGTCCTAAGACAAACGATGAGCGTGAGAAAATGAATGATGTTCCATATGCTTCGGCAATTGGGTCCATCATGTATGCCATGATTTGTACTAGGCCGGATGTATCTTATGCTTTGAGCATGACAAGTAGATATGAATCCGACCCTGGCGAAAATCACTGGGTAGCTGTAAAAGCGATTCTTAAGTACTTGAGAAGAACTAAAGACTCGTTTTTGGTCTATGGAGGAATGGAAGATGATCTCGTTGTAAATGCTTACACGGATGCAAGCTTCCAAACCGACAAAGATGATAGCCGATCGCAATCGGGTTTTGTGTTTATGTTAAATGGTGGAGCTGTAAGCTGGAAGAGTTCCAAGCAAAGTACAACCGCTGATTCTACAACGGAAGCTGAGTATATTGCTGCATCAGATGCTGCAAAGGAAGCTATTTGGATTAAGAAGTTCATCACTGAACTTGAAGTGGTTCCTTGTATTGCTAATCCAATAGGCCTTTATTGCGATAATAATGGTGCTATTCCTCAAGCAAAGGAACCAAGAGCACATCAAAAATCCAAACACATACTTAGGCGTTTTCATATCATTCGAGATATCATTGATAGGGGAGACGTAAATATATGCAGAGTACCTACTGATGACAATGTTGCGGACCCGCTAACAAAGGGACTTCCACAAGCTAAACATGATGGTCATATTAGGTCCATGGGTATTAGATACATGGGAGATTGGGCCTAGGGCAAGTGGGAGATTGTTGGTAGTGGTGCCCTAGGCACGTTTAATAAACGTTGTAATTGTTATCATTTATTTCATATCAATAAAGAGATGTTTTGATTATTATTGTTGTTCATGTTTGCTTATAATAATCTCCGTCCCTAGTACTTGTTAAGCACTAGTATAAAGGCTAAATGATCATGGGATGATCATGTTAGATTTATGGGTACTTGTTTGGAACAAGGTACTGGACATGACCCGCTGTATGAGATTTATGTCATGGTCTATGTCGAACATATATCTCATATTAGTTATGTCATTCGAATCCTTAGACATAAAGTTATTATAGTCTTCCACTTGATGAACATTATGTTTGGCATATTCAAACGCTACCTTTAACCGGGTAGTCATAAAGGGTATGATTGGCATAATCGGATTCACGTAGGGAAGAGTAATAGGCTAAATGGATTTGTTCCTCTTCGGAGAGATGTCAAGCTTGGGCCTCTCGTAGGAATGATGTTGATGAAATGTTCGGCCGGACTCAAATGAATTGATTGAATCAATGTCATTTGGATTATCGACATATTCGGAATCGAGAAAGTATTGAACAAAACAAGTTGACTGTTTGACCATGACTTGTGTTCAATGACATCGTGGACAAAAGGATTGTGACATATTCTAAAAGGAATGCGAACTTGTATGTAGTTATACTATTTGGGTAGGTATGACGGTTTGCTAGAACCTAATCATATCTTATGGTTTCATGTTTGAACCCATTGCCAACTTAGTATAATCCTAGAGGGTCACACACAATAGAACGAATCCTAAATAAGGACTATATTGGAAATTTTGGAAAATTGGATTTCTGGACTGTTTAGGCGACCGCCCAAAAGCGCTGGGCGACCGCACAGGGACTTGGGCGACCGCACGCCTCAGTTTGGGCGGCCGCACAGTACTGTCGGGGACAGATTCCTAATTTGATTAGGAATCGAATTTTGGAAGGTTTTTGACACAAGTTTCCTATTTGGAATAGGTCCTACTTGTGTATAAAAGGTAAAATTCGCCCAGCACTCTTCACCACTGTTTTTGTGAGTCTCAAAAGAGTTTGAGAGAGTTTATTTTGTTCCAAGACATCCTTTGATTGAAGAACAAAATAATACACAAATAAAATTCCATATAATCATATTAAATTGTGAAAGTGTGTTTCATAATTTTTGGTCTAGCAACCAAGATCAAGAAGCTCCTTGATATTCGTTCGTGGTGTGGATACCGCTAGAGGGTGAAGCTCATCATCTTTAAAGTTCGTGTTCTTACTTTCATTGTGATCAAGCTTCAAATCTCCACCAAAGAACAAAGCTAAAATTCAAAGTCATCAAGGGTTAGTTTTTCTCTATTCATATTGTTGTATTTGACTTAATCGTATGAATGGATCTATGGGCTTTTGGGTTTCATAAATTTTAAATGCTATATTCCGCTGCGCATGTTACATCGAAACCCAACAAAATCCATGTCTAGGTCATGTTTTGATAGGTATTTTCGTAGCTCAAACCTGCTGCTCTGCTTGCTGCAATTTTAACTAACCGGGGTTTTCAAGTCTAAAAACCTATCAAAACTAGATTTTCAAGTCAAAGTTAAAACATGAAATTTTCTCTTAACAAACTAATAAACATGTTCATGTCTTTGAAATAATGATTTTATGACCTGGGGAAAGGTTTCTTTCCATTTTCTAAATCAAGTGTTTGCTCCCAGATTCATAATTCCCAGATTCTGACATATAAATGTCAGAACACTTTTGAAGCACTAAAACTTGTCTTATGACTTTGAAACTTGGCAAACATCATGTTTAATATTTTATCTTCAACTTCCATGTTTTAGGTTTTTCCATATTCTTAAGTTATCATAGTGTAAATTGCTCATCAAAGTCTGGTCTGCTATCCTTTGCTGTTCTTGGCTGTTTTTGCATTAATGTTCTTGGCATGATCTGAGCATGAAATAATAACCTAAACATCCAACCAAAATTCATACGTGTTCTCTAACATCTGGGAGTGAATCCCAAGTTTTAGATCTCTTTTTGGATAGGTTATTCACAGGTACACTCCATGGCGATCCACAGCAGCCATGAACTTGGAGGATCGATTTTGCACTTGGATATTCATTCATGGGATTTATCTCCCATCTTACATATATTTGTATTATTTGTAAATACTCCCCTTTACCTTTATATGTTCTTACTTGTATATATGATTCAAAACCCCTTTCGAAAACCAATCGGGAGTCCACCCAAACCAGTTCCCGGTTGCGAGCAAATGAATCGACCTAGATTAGGAGACTCCTTATACATAAATACACACACTCTTTCAAGTTAGGGAATAAAATAAATCTTTCAAATAAGGCATTAAAATAAAGCGTAGGCGAAAGCATGCTAGAGACCGAAAGAAGCCTTGTGGCAAGCTCATGTCGACAGTCAAAGGGAGGCCCACGAGGCCGAGGTTGACCAACTGAAAGCCAAGCTCCTCAAGCTCTCCAAGAACAAGGGGGTTAATGACAATGAGGAATCCGAGTGGACCGAGGGTTTGTTTGAAAGCCCATATGTCAGCACCCGCACCAAAAAAAACCAAGCACCGACAACAACGACCCCAAAATGGTCGATTCTATCATGGCCTACATTGATCAGAAATTCGACGGTCTCAACATGGGAAAAGGCTCCAACACAAGCCTTTATCAGTCATCCATCCTTATGAGCACGATGGTCGCTCTCCCCGACAAATTCAAGATGCCCGACATTAGCAAGTTTAAGGGCAACTCATGCCCGATGGCTCACATCGAGACTTATATTTGGGCTATGGTTCCAAAGAAGGTCTCCCCAAAAGTTATGGCTCAATGCTTTCCTCTCACTCTCAAGGGGGCGGCAAAGGATTGGTATGCAACTCTCCCGCTCACTGTCCGTCTTGATTGGGATGCCGCTATGCTTGCCTTCAAAAATCAATATCAAGGCAACACCACTCACCGGCCCACAAGTAAAGAGCTCGAGAACACCACTCAAAGAGACAACGAGTCCTTCATTGACTTCACAAGGAGATGGAATGACAAGCTCTCTGAAATTGTTGAGAGGCCAAACACAAAAGAGCAAATGGACATCTTTCTCAAGTGTCTCAAGATTGATCTCCGCACCCACCTAAGTGGGGCTTGCTACTCTGACTAATCCCAAATGTATGAGGCGGGGGTACGCATGGATGACTTGCTCAAGGAGATTAAAAAGGCCACTCCTACTTACCGATACAAGGCCGCCTCTAGTTCAAACAAAGAGGCTTCTGTCAATGCGTTACTACCGACAAGGGGAATTACAAGAAGGTCCCTCCACCACAAGGCAAGCGGTTCCAAAACGACCGCGTCTACACTCCTCTCAATGGCATGACCATCACCGAGGCCTATGAAGCTCTAAAGGCCAAGGGACAAATCACTCCTCTTCAAGGGTACAAGCAACCACAACCGCTCCGTCCCAATCATGCCCACCACAAATGGTGTGACTACCATCAATGCACCGGCCACCTAACTGAGGATTGCTTCTCCATCCGCAACACCATCCAAGACCTCATAGACAAGAAGGAATTCATAATCCCTAATGAGGGTGGTGTCAATGTAATAGAGGTAGGAGAGTTTGAAGGAACCACTCATTCGATCCCAATTGTGAATGAGGGCTCCGATGATATGAATAAACTTGATAATTCTTGTTATGTTGTGACTTATGATGAGATTATGAGGGAAGTCTTAGAGAATAGGAAGAAGAAGCTACAAGGGACCGTGAACGTACTCACTCGCAGTGGCCGAGTAACAACGAGCACAATCCCTCCCAATACCGCAGCAACCAACACCTCTTCTCAAAGATCGCAAGCACGCGATATACCCGAAGATCCTTTGTTAACACAACTCAAGAAGACGCAAGCCAACATATCCATCTGGGACCTTATTGTATCATCAAAGAGACACCGAGACCTCGTCATCAAGAACTTGGATGACACATCAGTCTCTCCCGACACGACACCTGAGGACCTCACAGCAATGATAGGTCACATTCACTTCGGCAATGTCATCACTTTTGCCGACATGGACCTCCCGCCATTTGGGTCCGAACACAATGAAGCCATCTACCTCAAAGTAAGGGCAAGGGGTAGACACATCTCAAGAGTTCTAGTAGACGGTGGTTCTGCACTCAACTTAATGCCGAGCCGAGTCATGGGCATACTGGGGCTCAAAAGCTCCGATTTACAACCCTCCGCACAAGTCATTAGAGGGTACGACAGCACTGCCCGTACAGTCATGGGAATGTTCGAAGTTGATATCGAATTTGGAAGCATGATCATGTCCGTCCCATTCCAAGTACTTGATGTCCCTGCGTCATTAAACCTACTTTTGGGCCGACCTTGGATCCACAGTTCCAATGCGGTACCTTCCACTCTCCATCAGTGCGTCAAGATCAGAAATGGGGACGAGATAGTCACCATCATGGCCGAGAATGTCACCATCCACAGAAATGGGGGACAACCCGTTCACCAAGTCCAACACGGGATAGAAGATGCCACTCTCTCCGGCGTCAACACCATCGACAAAGAAGGGGGAAACAGACAATGGACCCTCGGCAATCCTAAAATCCTCCGCATGATGAGGAACATGAATCACTTTCCGGTCTAGGCCTAGGGAAACATCAACAAGGGATATTGCACCCCGTAGAAGTTCCTTTTGTCAAGAACAAGTTTGGTCTGGGATACGAGCCTACCAAAGATGACTTGAAATCCGAGCAAGCAGCCAAGAATCAAAAGACCCAAGCTCGCAAAGAAGGGCGACAATATGAAATCCCAAACTTGAGGCCTTACTGCAACACACTAAACGGTTATTTTGTTCGTCAAGGGGAAGATGTTCCATACATGATCTTTCCCGAACCGTGGGTTAACAACAAGGGCGTCAGAAAGCCCGGTCTCGAGATCTTCACTGATTGTGAAATACCGACACAAGAAAGGGAGCCTACTCCAATGTCACCCCGAGAGTGGTGGGGCAAGAAAGTGACTATAGAGTCCGAGGTAGAGATTACCGTGGGGAAGAACTATCCGATCTAGCCTCCATGTTCAAAGAATTTGCCATCATGGATGATTGTCAAGTCAACGCCATCTACGACACCGTTGTCAGAAAGGAAACCATCAGTGAAATCCCGCCAAGTTTCGAGCCAATCAACAACTGGTATTCAACGAAGGGGCCAGTAGTATCCGAGGATTTCTTGATCCGAGAAATGGGTTGCATACAGCAACAAAGGAAGAGCGGCTCACACTTACTTTCGAGTCCGAGAGTGTTTCTAATACCCTCACCCAAGAGGATATGGAGGCAATAGCCGAGCGTGTGTTTCCTTTCTTTGCTAATGAAAAATTTGATATTTCTGAGTACCCCGAGATTACAAACATCATAAATGATGAATTAACTAATAACGAACTTAATGAACAAGTTAATAACGATTCAAATTATGATGAAATAGACCACGAAAACATAACATACCTAAATGAACTAGCTCAACAGGTTCGTTGTCGTGGTGAAAATGGTCCAGGGGCTGATGAGGAATTGCATGTTGTTAATCTGGGTACCGACGAAAAGCTGAAAGAAACGAAGATTGGCAGCTTCTTCAAGGGGGAAGACAAAGACAGATTGACTGCACTGCTCAAAGAGTTTGTGGATGTATTCGCATGGTCGTACAAAGACATGCCGGGTTTGGATAGAAAGGTCACGGAGCACAGAATTCCGATCAGAGAGGACGCCAAGCCAGTAAAGCAGAAGCTCAGAAAGATCAAGCCAGAGTGGTCTCTACAAGTCAAAGAAGAGATTGAAAAGCTCCTCAGTGTGGGTTTCATCAAAGTCATTGAGTATCCGACTTGGCTAGCCAACATTGTGACAGTCAGAAAGGCAAACGGCAAGGTTCGTGTGGACTTCTGGGATTTGAACAAAGCTTCTCCGAAAGATGATTTTCCACTACCAAACATCGACATGCTCGTCGATTCAACTGCCAACTATGAAGTCCGCTCATTTGTGGACGGTTTTGCCGGTTACAATCAGATTCTCATGTCCGAAGAGGATCAACACAAGACATCTTTCACAACTCCGTGGGGGACCTTCTGCTACACAGTCATACCGTTCGGACTAAGGAACGCTGGGGATACTTACCAGAGGGCTGTTACGGATCTATTCCACGACATGATTCATAAAGAGATCGAGGTCTATGTAGACGACATGATCATCCATTCGAAGGGAACCAAGGGTCAACATTTGATCGATCTTCGCAAATTCTTTGAAAGACTTCGACAACATAACATGAGACTCAACCCCACAAAATGCACTTTTGGGGTCGTCAGAGGAAAGGTTCTCGGTTACATGGTCACTGAGAGGGGAATCGAAGCCGATCCCTCCAAGATCAAGGCAATCATTGACATGCCTCCCCCAAAGACGCAGAAAGAAATCAAAGGTTTCATGGGCAGACTTCAATACATCAGTCGGTTTGTGCACCAACTCACTTCCATGTGTGAGCCGATCTTCAAGCTACTCAAAAAGAATGTGGCTCTAGAATGGACCGATGCGTGCCAAGAAGCCTTCGACCAAGTGAAGCATTACTTGACATGCCCTCCAGTTTTGGTTCCACCACACAAGGAGAAGCCTCTCTTGCTCTATCTCACTGTCAATGATGAAGCCCTAGGGGCTATGGTAGCACAAGAACATCGAGACTCCACAAAAGAGAATGCTATATACTTTGTCAGCCGCCGGTTTCAAGGAGCTGAAAAGAACTACTCTGTCTTAAAGAAGTCTTATGCTGCATTGGTTTGGGTTACTCAAAAGCTCAAACATTACATGGAGGCCTTCCCAATCAAGTTGGTAGCAAAAGTAGACCCGCTCCGCTACATCTTCGAAAAGCCTTTCATGTCAACAAGAATAGCCAAATGGTATTTCATGCTCGCCGGCTACGATATCACTTACGTCACACTCAAATCCATCAGGGGGAAAGTGTTCAGTGATCAGCTTGCTGAATTTCCGTGTGACGAAGTGAAGGGGAAGATGTACAGTTCCCCGATAAGCATTTAATTTGCGCTACAACAGGGGAAAATAAGTGGCAACTTTTTTTCGATGGCGCAGCCAATAAGCATGGATATGGCATAGGGGTGTTACTTGTTGATCCAAAGGACATGTATACTCCCATCGCTATCCGCCTTGAATTTGAAGCCACTAACAACACCGCTGAGTACGAAGCTTGCATAGCGGGGCTCGAAGCAGCCCTCGAGAGAAATGTCACAAGTTTAGAAGTATTCGGTGATTCCTTGCTCATCATCAATCAGACATCCGGAAAGTGGAAGATTCAAGACTTGACTCTGCAACGGTATGGTCAACATCTCGAGGAGTTGGTTGAACAGTTTCAAGAAATCACCTTCAACTACCTACCAAGGGACAAAAACCGTTTCGCTGATGCACTAGCTACCATCGCTTCACTGGTCGAAATACCTGAGGTTAAAATGGTGAAGCCCTTCAAAATTTCCCGACGAAACAGTCCGGCATACTGCATGAGTATTGAGATCAACGAGGTCCAAGAAAACTCCCCGTGGTACGCAGATATCATGAATTTCCTTAAGGATGGTGCTTATCCTGAGAATAGCAATAAGAAGTCTCAAATGGCATTACAAAGACTAGCTTCCCGATATGTACTGATTGGGGACAGAGTCTATAAAAGACACCACGAAGGGATCAATCTCCTATGCGCAAATGAAACCGAAGCTCAAGAAATAATGCATGAGATCCACGAAGGTGAATGTGGGCCCCTCATGAACGAGTTTATGTTGACCAAGAAGATACTTCGCATGGGTTATTATTGGAGTACCATGGAAAGGGACTGCATCGAGAAAGTCAAGAGGTGCACCAAATGCCAATTCCATGCCAATCTACAGCACGCTCCACCCTCACAGCTTTACAATATGACCACGCCTTGGCCTTTCTCTTGTTGGGGCATAGACATCATCGGCAAAGTTCACCCTACTGGAAGCAACGGACAATATTTCGTCCTAGTAGCCGTGGACTATTTTACAAAATGGGTCGAAGCACAGGCTTACCGAGTTCTCAACGCCAAGAAAGTGGCTAAATTCGTGAAAACCCACATCATATGCCGATACGGCGTTCCTCATGAGATCATCTCAGACAACGGTTCTCACTTCGAGAAAGAGATGGACACACTCCTGGTAGAATACAAGATTACTAAGCACAAGTTATCTCCATACCGCCCTCAAGCAAACGGCGCGGTCGAGGCAGCTAATAAGACAATCGAGACCATTGTGAAGAAGATGGCCTCCACTGGAAGGGATTGTCCCGAAAAGATACCTCTAGCATTATGGGGCTACCGCACGTCAATACGGACAGCGACTGGAGAAACTCCTTATGCACTGGTATATGGTTCCGAAGCTGTACTACCAATAGAGCTCGAAGTTCCATCCCTACGCGTCCTCCTCGAGAACCAAGTCAATGAAGTCGATTGGATGCAAAGTTGATATGAACAGCTAGCCCTACTCAACGAGAAGAGGCTAAGGGCCATCGAACGTACGAGGGCCTATTAACAAAGAATGGCTAGGGCTTTCAACAAAAAGGTGAAGCCCCAACGAGAAGAGGCTAAGACAACACCCTCCTAATGCCATGAACCCCCTTGGAAAATGGGGACCCCGATGGATCGGTCCGTACGTAGTCAAGAAGATACTAAGCGGCGGTGCAGTCCGACTCGTGGACTTAGACGGAGATCAGCTGCCAAAGGAAGTCAAACCTCGACAAATTGAAGAGATTTTTACGTCTAATAAATGAAGACCATAAAAAAAAAAAAAAAAAAGCTCGCTAGGTTGAAAACCCGCAAGGGCGGCCTAGGCAAAAATTAGAGCACGTGCAAAAAAGAAGCCCGCTAGATTGAAAACCCAAAAGGGCGGTCTAGCAAAAAAACAGGGTGCACACAAAAATAAAAAATAAAAAAAATTGGTCTTCGTTTGTTTGAACTACGGAGACCTGAGCCTCTACACTGGAGGAACGTAGGCAACCTTCGGGTGCGGTCTAAAACATAAACAAATACCCAAATCATTTCAAATTACGAGATGCAATTTTATTCATTCACTAAATCATATTTATCATTACAACGGAAATGTTGAGCTATTAAAAGACATTAAAACATTAAATCCTAACAAGTGGTCTATTTTAATTGCAATCTCTCGGGGGTACTAGGAAAAATCTAATTTTCTCTTGGCCTTTGAAGGACCACCCGAACGACCATCAATCCTACTCTTCTTGGGAGGCCTAGGACACTGATGCGGACCGATATCTTCTGCGCAACCTGTAGATACCCCGGGGAAAGCCACGGCTTTAGGCTATGAGCGCGTGAGTTGTCCTATGATGTCTAACTTGTTTTAGATTGTTTAGAGTCGCCACCTATGTTTTGAGGAACATAAGAAAAACCTATTGATAATAGCCTAAATTTGATTACGAAAACAGAGATTCTTTGTTTGAGGTTCGGGGTTAGATTACGAGATGGGAAGTACCGAAACACCCATCTCGCCCAACTAAAGTTGTCTTGCTTGATCAAAATCTACATGAATGATAATGTTTCTTCTTCTTCTTTAAATCATAAAAGGGGGGTTTAAAATAGAGTTTGGAATGTAGGAGATAACTCCTTAACCAACCTCAATGAGATGAGGTGATCATTAGAGTCATGTCCCAAAATGATTTGGGTGATTGCACTTTGATAAAACAAAAGAAAGAGAAAAGAGATGAAGTCGAGAAGAGGGAAGAAATGGTTTTTACCTAGTCTTCGAGAGACTTCAAACACTTCTTGATGAATGCCTTTTGAAATGCCTTGAAGGTAAGAAATTTGGCTTCTTTGTTGAAAGTGTAAGATTTTAGAGTAAAAGATCCAAGGTCCAAGGTCTAAGGTTTTTCCGGTTTTTGAAATGGAGGTAAAGAGAGGTTTTTATAGGTGAAAGAGAGGTGTTTTTTGGTGCCAAAACTCAGTCACCAAGAAATCCTTCCCGGGCAAAATCCTGTAAATTGAGCAAGGGAGAGAATCCTGGCCAGAAATCTGTAACTGACGCCCAGAGGCGCGCGCTTCCTGCTTTGGGGGCGGGAGGCGTGCGCGCCTGGCTCCTCCTGTCGGAGGCACGCGACTCAGAGAAGGCAATTTTGACAGAATGGACTAGAAAGTCAGCCCTGTTATTCAGTTTAGTCCCTGGACTTAACGAAGTCAGTCAGAACTTAACGGAAGTGGACAGAAACTAACGAGAAACACTTAAAATGGGGAGAAACACAAGATCAAATGTGCAATCGGGGTGAGCGGTCCAAGGCGGGGTGTCTACAGAGCCCCTCGGCGACGTGGATTGCAAAGCAAAACGCGTCGACGAAAGTTAAAAACACCCTCCGAGGACATCACCAAAAAAAAGCAAAGACTCGATGAAAGTAGGAATTTGAAATTGTGAGAGAGAGTGGTGCGCTCCCTGTGTGAGCGGCTTTTTTTTGATAGAGGGGGTGGCATGATCCGTTAGGTGAACCTGCCGGCTGAATATCTTAATGAGGCCGTTAGTGAACCTTTTGAACGAGGCCGTTAGTGAACCTTTGGAGAGGCCGTCAGTGAACCTTTGAAGAGGCCATTAGTGAACCTTTGAGGAGGCCGTTAGTGAACCTTTGAGGAGGCCGTTAGTGAACCTTTGAGGACGAATCCGTTAGTGAAATTCGTTGATGAGGCCGTTGGTGAACCTTTGAGGACGAATCCGTTAGTGAAATTCGTTGATGAGCCGTTAGTGAACCTTTGAAGAGACCGTTAGTGAACCTTTGAAGGACGAATCCGTTAGTGAAATCCGTTGATGAGGCCGTTAGTGAACCTTTGAAGAGGCCGTTAGTGAACCTTTGGAGAGGCCGTTAGTGAACCTTTGAAGAGGCCGTTAGTGAACCTTTGAAGAGGCCGTTAGTGAACCTTTGGAGGACGAATCCGTTAGTGAAATCCGTTGATGAGGCCGTTAGTGAACCTTTGAAGAGGCCGTTAGTGAACCTTTGGAGAGGCCGTTAGTGAACCTTTGAAGAGGCCGTTAGTGACCTTTGAGGACGAATCCGTTAGTGAAATTCGTTGATGAGGCCGTTAGTGAACCTTTGAGGAGGCCGTTAGTGAACCTTTGAAGAGGCCGTTAGTGAACCTTTGAGGAGGCCGTTAGTGAACCTTTGAAGACGAATCCGTTAGTGAAATCCGTTGATGAAGCCGTTAGTGAACCTTTGAAGAGGCCGTTAGTGAACCTTTGAGGACGAATCCGTTAGTGAAATTCGCTGATGAGGCCGTTAGTGAACTTTGAAGAGGCCGTTAGTGAACCTTTGAGGACGAATCCGTTAGTGAAATCCGTTGATGAGGTATTGCTTTGAAGTCTCGTGCCACTTGGAGTCACACTTGACTTTTGTATTGTGGGGTGCGGGCACAGTTGACCGCGACCAGAAAATATTCCTGCTGGGGATGAAATGTTGAGATTGACCCTTGAGGGGGGCATGGTACCCGTGACAGAACTTAGGGAGTTCGGAATCCGTGGGGAAACCTCGATACGGTGCATGGTTTCTTGCATGGGAGACTGCTTCTGAACCTGCCTGATGATGGGAAGAGCGCGCGTCCGGGCCTCGTCGTGGGACGCGCGCGCCTCGGATGAGTATGTCGGGGGGGGGGCGCACCTGCGCATAAGTTCAGCATACTTAAACAGGCGGTTCACTGTTTTTTCGGCAAGTTTTCAAATTTTGAAGAACCCTCCAAATTCCAAGCCTAATTTTCGTAGAGAAATCACCCGAAAACACTTTCTTGCTGCTCTAGGATCAATTCCGTCAAAGAAACGATGTCGGATCGTCAGCAATCACCTCCGTTCGAGATGCCACACAGGGCGAAGAGCCCGAAATTGGGTTGAAGCTATGGACCCGAGTTTGCTTACTTTCCAGCCTCATACCCACATTTCTCACTTCGTGACTTCGGGTTTGGTAAGAATGCCTCACCTTTCTTGTCGATTTTGGATTTCATGAAGTTCCGTTTTCTTTACCCGAAATATTGCTGCAGCAGCTTTATTGATCATTCTTTGCATGTTGTTTATTGTTGCTGATTTGTTGTAAAAAACATGTTGGGACGTCCTTTTCATGTTCACACACTTGCTTGTACATTGTTCTGCCATTGAAATCTCTGTGTTGAGTTCATCCGTTTTCTAGCAGTCATGCTGATGAAGTTTTTGCTGTTCCTTCTTTCCTTTCAGGAGTGGACCCGTCTGACAGAGATTCGCGGTGGGGCTCATGGGCCCATCTCTATATGGAAGAGGTTGCCTGAGAATGTTCGGTCCCGAGTCACAGGGACTCATTTGGTCTTTTTGTCACTAGCCTCCCAGCTTTGAAGAATGACCCAGATGTGGTCCAGCATTGAGGGAAAGATGGTGGGACACCACCCATACCTTCCACTTACCCATGGGTGAGGTGACTATGACGCCTACCGATTTCACAGCTTTGACGGGCTTGCCGTTCATGGGGGTGCCTGTCCCTTTTGGTTTGAGAGGGGCTGTTCGGACTCCGGACGAGTTACTGGCTTTGGTTTGACTGCCGGTTCGAGGTTAATATTCTCGAGTGACATGGGGGCGAATCTGGGCTTATTTTAGCATCTTGATGGCTGAGGCTCGAGGTGTTACTGCTGATCGGGTCGATGCCGTGGCCCGTTGCTTTATTTGGTACTTGTTATCCCATACTCTGTTTGCCAACAGGGGATCTTCGGCTCTTTGGCTCTGCTTGACTTGTTAGTGGATTTGGACCAGATTGGCCAGTATAACTGGGGCGCAGCGAGCTTAGCTGCTTGTTACCACGGCATGGATTTGACCAGCCGCTCGACCACTAGCTCGTTACGGGCTTCACTTGCTTGCTGTGGGAGGTATACCACTTACTGTCCCTTTTTATATTCTCCTTGCCTTGGTCATAACTGCCTTTTTCATTGACTGTCATTGACTTTGTTTCTGCCTCTTGTCTACAGCTTTGGGCTTTTGCTATCCTGAATCTGAGGGATTTCAAGATTGCCAAGGAAGGCCAGCCCCAGTATCCGGACTGCGCACGGTGGGCGTATAAGGAGAGGAATGTAAGACTGGCACGAACCCCATTAGTCTTACTTCGGCCCGACGGCACTTGGACACCTTGAGGCCTGAGTCTGTTGCCTTCTCTTTGTATCCGTGGAGATCAGTTCAGCATTGGTTTGAGCACACTCTTATTCCTACCCGTTTCTCAGCTTTTGATGAGTTCGGGTGAGTGCATGGCTCTGTATTTGGGGGACAGAGTGTTCTGGAAGCATGGTACCCAGGTGACAGACTTTTACACACCCCCCTCGTCCTGCAGTTCCAGACGTTTCCTCCTTTCTCTGCCCTCGTAACTGGAGGTCACTTTCAGAGGCTGATCGCACGGCATATATGTGTAGGGTTGATGGCGTCCCTTATATTCACTTGGACCAGGATTATGGCCTCTCAGGAGAATAACTTGATGCAAGGCTTCATGTTTGCTGATCCGAGGAGATCACCAGGCTGCTCCTACGACCTCCTCTCGGTTTTATACTACCGGTGGCGGGTATTGTTTTGATCCTCCTTTGCCTCCTCCCTATTACACTTATTACAACTTCGGTTCTTTGAGGAGTAGAGGGAGATTTTTCCGGAGGATATGTCACCGGAGAGAGAGCCTCCCGCTCAGGCTGCTGTGGTATGTTTTTCTGACCATCTTGCATTTCTCAGATCCAGTCTTGTTTTTCTGTCCTTTGTATTGATGTAATTTCCTTTTCCTGTTCTTTGTTGCAACAGGTGCCCGTAGCTACTTATAGGCACTTGGGTAGGCAGAACAAGGGATGAGGCGGAGGCTCCGTCAGCTGGAGGAGAGTGTGCTGGAGCTGTGCAGGGATATTGCTGCCATGACTAGAGATGCCGCTGGTGCTGTCTCTGGTGCTGCGAGAGGAGCTGCCCGAGGTGCTCGGGGCATGGGATGAGGCTGCAGGGATGCTGCACTGGACATTGATGAGGCTTGTCTCTTCAGCGAGGCAGTCGCTGAGCAGGAGTCTGAGCCACGGGGGTAGCCATAGTAGAGTCTGAGCCGTAGAGAAGGTAGCCAGAGCCGGGGTGGCGCCAGTTCATCAGGGAGATGCTGCCAAGAGGACCCGTCCTGATGTTGTTATTGAGATATCTGAGTCTGAGGATGATGATGACGATGATGATGATGAGGATGATGATGACGATGAGGAGACCGAGAGAGCGGTAGCAGGGGGTGAGCACAGTGCTGGTGATGATGTGCCGAGCTGTTGCGTCTGAGAGGATGAGGGATTGAAAACATTTATTTTTGCCTGTAATAAACATTTAACATGTATTTACAATCCTAGTTATCTTATACTCATTTTATGTTCTATTAGCGACTCGATCTTAGATGTCGACTCTTTACAAACAAATGTGTGCCCAAAGGATGTTGTTGTTGATGCTTGAACTCCTTTTTTTGTTGTTGCTGGGATGATTTTGCCTGCAGGTTGGATATGTTGAAGTGCCTTGGGTTCTGTTCTGAACTGACAAGGGTTGTTTCTGTCTGAACTGTGTCAAAGGCGCCTGCGCGTTGGGCTTTCTTGTGGAGTGAGCGCGCGTTGTGCAGCCTCGGTCGGAGGCGCGCGCTTCTGGCCTGCTGAATTACAGCCCCTTTCTTTTT